>JAQGAZ010000799.1:0-45241 GCA_034692225.1 Polydesmus complanatus
AGAAAAAAAATTTGTATTTATCTGTGTTATCTCGAGACAGTACGTTAAAAAAAATTTCTACAAAAAGTTAGTGCACCCATTAATTTCAGCCGAGAGATTATTATTATTTTCATACACTTTAAAAGTGCGAGAGCTTTTAGGTTCAAATTTCAAACGCTATCTTTTGTTTTTACCACCGTCGATATAACGATCAGTTTTGTCGCAAAAACTGACGTTCCGCACTGATGTTTATCCCCCTCCTCCTCTTTCTCTTCATTTCACGTCTTAACACTGACTTTGTATTGCGCTTCCATCTTCTTTAAATAGTTTTTTAACTGCGCCTTTGGAAACTAAGTTTGAACGTAATGAGGCTTGACTGGGAGAACGAATTACGACTCCTTAGAGATGTCAGATGTCGGCAGCAGGTCATAAATACGCGACTAACACTCCAGATTGTAGTTGCCTGTAATTTATTTGGGTTTTAAACGTCGTATTTTCTTTAAATTACGCCTTGTCCTGTTCTATTTTTTATATACATGTATATATACACTTATATATATATATATATTTTTTTTTTTTTTTTGCTACCCGAGCGGGAGCGTGTATGGTATATTTTTCGACTGCGGTTTGCCGCATTTTTGGCGACTATTTCGCCAATTGCCGGCTATTTCACTTGTCACCGAGAAATAAATTCGGTTAGAACGATTGCAACAGCTATTATCACGTTGGGTTTCATCCGGCGTTGGTGGTACGCTGAGCGCGCGGTGTAACGCTAATGAAATATTTAAATTGATTTATGAAATGACTCGGAAGAGAGGGCAAAATAAATAAAAGTTGACGGTGGCACGGCAATTGGAAACTCGACGAGAAACCACATTACGGCCAATTTATCGAATTGAACAACTTGTTTCTATCGTACCGTGCTTTTTTTTTTTTTTTGAATTTTATAACGGTTTTATTTTATTCGTTTAAAGTTGAATTACTTTTATAGCGGCTATTATTTTAGTAGATGGCATTATTAATTAGAAATTTACTAGGCTAGACTTTGTGGGTTGATTTACTTTCTAACTATAAGTTAATGTTATTTATTTTGTGAGCGAGTTGTAAAAACTACGGCGCAGAACGAAGAAGAAAGAAAACAAACATTTTTTTTTAGCCTTTTAATTATTAAAGTATAAAAAAAATCAGTCATTTTATATTTAGTTTTTTGTTTATTATTTATTATTTAAAAAAATAATAATAATCATATAATAATCTATAAATTTTTAAAATGTAAGATTAAATTTTGTTTTATCATCTCTTAAAGCGTTACTTATTTTATTTGTATTATTTTTTTTTTTAATTATTGTATTAAATATATATTTTTTTAAGTGCGGCAAAACGGCTTAAAATACAATGGACGTTTAATTAAATTGTCTCAAAAATTAATTTTTTAGTGAAAAGAAATTATTATTAGGTCAGACGTTTTTCGTAGATTTCTTATTAAAAAAAATTGTTGAGTTTTTAATAATACAATTTTTTGTCAATGAAGTTTGCAAAAATGCGATAAATACAAAATTAAATAGGTTGATATTATTACATTTTTTGGAGGGGGGGGGGTTACCTTGTAAATTGATTAACTGTACAATAATTATAATTTAATCAATTTGTACTTTTTAATTGTTTGTTTTTATATTTATGAAAGAAATGGTTTTTTTTTTGTTTGCTTTACATTTTTTGAAAATGTCCTATATACCTATATTTTTTTAAAATTTATTAAAAAAAAAGTTGTTTAATTTCATTTTTATTACTTTTAATAGGCCACAAAATCGCTATTCTGAATATTAGATTCGCTCACGCTAAATGTAGGTTTACTTCTAATTCGATTTTTTTTTATTTTTTTCAATTTAAGCGTTAAAAAACTCGGAAAATTAATGTTTAGCTTCGGATCTCTGTCATTTGTTGTCGTTTCGTAGGTCGTTAGCGTTTAACTTGAGCTATGGTTTGATGATCCTATTATATTTACAGAAAGCTGTGGACATGTACCAAAACGTTCTCTTAATTATTGCAAGATGTCAATTGAACCAATGTCCGACAATGGTAGTGACTGGATGGGCGATCCCTCGTCCACCCCGGCGACCGTGGACACGGGGATGTCCTTAACCGAGATCATTTTGGTCGGATGTTTACTCTCCGTCATCATTTTCCTTTCCATCACCGGTAATCTTTTGGTTTGCGTAGCCATCTACACGGATCGTAGTCTTCGTAAACTAGGTAACCTGTTCCTCGTCTCGTTAGCCATCGCCGACCTTTTAGTTTCCTCTCTGGTCATGGTTTTCGCGGTCTTCAACGACCTCTTAGGTTACTGGATGTTCGGTCCCGAGTTCTGTGACGTGTGGGTGGGTTTCGACATCCTCTGCTCCACCGCTTCGATTCTCAACCTGTGCGCTATATCTTTAGACCGGTATTTTCACATTCGAGATCCTCTTATTTATAACCGTCGAATGAACAAACGCATCGTTTTAGCCAGTATCGGTCTAATCTGGCTGGTTTCGGCGCTAGTTTCTTTCTTGCCAATCAGCAAAGGACTTCATCGGAGAACTGACTACGTGCAGACCGATCCACCAAGTTGCGCGATGGACTTGAGTCCCACGTACGCGGTGGTCTCTTCTTCTATTAGTTTCTTCTTCCCTTGTATCGTCATGGTGGCTCTCTATTCCAGGCTCTACATGTACGCCCGAATGCACGTACGTAATATCCGAGCTATGACGCAACCATTGCAATCGCACATTAACTACAGCGAGGACGAGGAAGCCGATCGCTCGTCGTCACCGGCTTCGCGCAGCCAAAGGTCATCAAACCCAAATTGTACCACCACGCATCACGAACAACAACAACCTCAACGACATTCCCATCACGTGTCTGATCATAAAGCGGCCGTGACGTTGGGCTTCATCATGGGCATTTTTCTCATTTGTTGGGTCCCTTTCTTTGGCGTCAACGTCACCTCCGCATTTTGTAAAACTTGTATCAGTGACTTGTGCTTTAAAATTCTCACTTGGTTCGGATATGCCAATTCGGCGCTTAATCCTATCATTTACAGCATTTTCAATCACGATTTTCGAAGGGCGTTTCGGCGCATCTTGACCGGGTACGGACGAACCGCTTGTTGCTTCTGTTGCGAGAGGAACAACTCTTGGAAATCGACGATCCCGAAAAAACGAACTAACGGAGCTGCTAACGATATTAAGGCTAAACAATTCACTCAAAGCAATGGGAAGACTGTGGTTGAAGTAAAGAACGGGCAAAATAATTCAGGGTTAGAAAAAGACAGCGTTATGTGACTGCTCGTGAATGTTGCTTGATGATGATAGCTCTTACGCTTACTGGAACTTCACGACAACCCCTTCGACTCTTCTTCCGCTTTACTCGTTCGTTGCAGGTGCAATTACAATTCAATAAATTAGAGATAGAATAAAAAATTGATTATGTTCTATTTTAACGCTATGATGCTCATAGATGATCGAGATATATTTTATCCGATTAATTGGCGAATTACCTCGTTCACATTTAAAACTTTAGATGACAATCATAAAATGAGATTTTTTTTTTAAACTAAAAGATTTTTGGTCGTATACAGTAAGCAATAAGAATGCACGGTGTTTGAGGCACAAATTTGACTGTGGTGATGTGTACGGTACTTACTGATATTTTCTGTGATAAAGACTAATACATTTTTTGCTAAAATTAATATATTTAATCAAGTGGGGTAAGGCGTGTTTAAATCGCATTTTTAAAAAATTAAGAACTGTAAATACATTATTATTTTTATTGCGGATATCGTTAAGAATCATTTTACAAAAGTTGGATAATCGGGATTATAAATTTATGGTATCGAAAACAAAACAAGTGGTTCTATTCTCTTTTGACAGTCTGTTATGCGCTTAATTTATTAAAAATTTAATGAAATTGGATCTGTAAATAAAACTTAAGTTTATAAGTTTAATTTAACTACGGTAAATCAAATGTTAAACAGAGTAGAACTACTGAATCATTTTTGATTATTTAAAGACTATAAAAAAATAGTTAAACTATGATGAAAAATTAGGTTTTAATTAGAAAAGAATTAAAATTTGTATTAAAAGAGTTAAAATTTTCAAGTTAGTATAGACAAAGTGTTTCTATTGGATATAAAACGTTTTATCCAAAAACAGAAACAAATTGTTCGTTGAAATAATCTAAGAAATAGTTTTAAGCAAAAATGTGTCAATATTTATGTCATTATAGAATGAGGCTTTAAAGATATTTCTTGCAACTAAAATTAAAGTACCCTACGGTACTAGATATTTTTTTTTTAGCCTACAATAAAAATAATTATTTGCTATTTTGCTACCCTGATATTTTTTACCATCGAGTTCCGGGTGAGAGCAATCACTCTATTTTTAGCTTTCTAGCTTAATTGGTTCATTTTTTATAAGCTGTTAAAATCGAGATATGCATTTTTTTGTAGGCACTTACCCCACTTACTCTTAAAGATTTTATGTTAAAAAAAAAAGAGAAAAATTGTCTTCACTTGATGGTTTTTGGCAAAAGATTCCACGTACAACATTACTTTATTAAGTTTTTTTTTAAGGAAAAAAAAAAAGATACAAACAACATACTAGTCATTACGTCATTTACTTTCAGTGAATATTATTGGCAAAGAAAACTCAGAAAATGAATTAAAATGTTTGGCTGGAAACAGGAGTGTGCAAGCTCGGATTACGTGCAATAATTTTAGTGTTCAACTACTTACACACTTAATAATAACAAATAAAGCTTAAGATGCGATTATTTTTACAATTTCATTAAAGCTAACAATCTCAGTTTGCAGCAACTTGTATTAAGCCAAATCCCGTACATTAATTAGGCTTTAATTTGTTCTTGAAATCTCTCGAGTCCTTAAAATATTTTATATTGTACAGCGGTGCAATTTATATACTTAGGAATTCATTCTGGAACTTTAAAGTACTTTTAAAATATTTTTCTTTAAATGGAAATTAGCGAATTATACTTATTCGTGCGCTCTTTCAGTATTCTCCGCACGTATTAAGTTGATTCGGGGATGGTTTAAAATGGTTTTGTAACTGTCTGGATTTTTCAACACATTTTTGGAAAATAAATTGAAATGCTTTCTAAGAAAGTGTGATTCAGATAATTAAATGTTGACAACTTTAGAATCATTAATGTTTTTGCACATATTCTTAGAAAACTTGATAGTTTTTTTTTTTTTCGATTTTTGAAATATTTCGCTGAAATTTTAAATTTTTTTAAAGGAATAAGAAATCTCAATCTATAAAAACATAATGTCTTATGTTAAATTTATATGAAAAGAAGACGGGTATTGATTTCGAAAATTTGTAAATTGATCGAAGTTTTGAATGTGTTCGAGGTATTACTGACACGCGCTTAAAAATAATGTTAATGAAATAAAAACGGGGAAGTGTATGTACAGTAGTGTTATTTATTTTTGAATCGAATACGTGAGATTTGATCGAATATTATAATATAATCCACCGACGAAAATGTAAAGCCAACGGTCGAGTAATAAGTTTGAAAATATAGCCTATTTTTATTTCGAATCGTCGTAGATTTGAACTGATACCAAAGCCAATTTAAAAGAACAAAAAAACAACAACGACAAAAAATAATATAACATTTTGTTAAGCCTTTCTCTGTAGATAATGCATACGTTTTTGCTTAATGTGCGCGATGGTGTGTTATTCCGTTTCTCTGTTTATTATGTGTATATGGAAGATGAGCTGTGATGAATAAAAAGTTCGTGTTTTTATGACGGTTTTTTTTTTCTTCTTTTTCTTTATCTTCTTCATTGCTCTGCCATTTTCATAGCTATATAAAGCGATACAATGGCTATAAACATTTATGTCTGAGATTTGAACGATAGTTCCATAGCACAGTTAAACATTAGTAAGGCCTCCTCCTATGAGAATGTTTGTCATAGATTATGTTTCTTGGAATAACATTGCTATTTCTCTCATAGACACTGAATACTATCTACCATATTTGCATGTTGTTTAGATGACTTTTGTCCTTCAACTTGACATTACTAAATTGAAGCGTATCAATAAACTAAAAGGAAGGGAAAAAGAATCAAATTTCTTTCAAGTACAGTGTGTACTGTACTTTAACATACTGTACTTGAATTAAAAGATGAGAGTTTGCGACGATATTTTAATTAATTTTTTTTTATTTATTGCGGGTTTTGTTAAAGTGGATTTGCGAAAGCAAAAGTCAATTTAAATTAGGTTTTTCAATTATTTTTAGGTGTTTATTTTGGACGTTAGGTTGGTTTCAAACTTTCACAACTTGAGTTTGTTGATCGAAGCAACATCCTAAAATTTAATAAACTGAATGCAAAATAATAATTATTGTGTTAACGGTTTTTTTTCTTCATGTTACAGTAGAACTTCGATACTCTATTGCATTATCGGAAAGCTCGGATTAATGGAACGTTGTATAGAATCTGAAATACAATAAGAAATTAAAATCTTTATTTAGAAAATATACAGAAGCCGAAAAGACGTCATAATTATGTAACAATTTTTTGTACAATTATTTTCTTAAATTTCTTAAGTATTTTTATGTTCTCATTGCGCCACTTGATAATATCGATGTGGATAATCTACTGCATGGATTTTTCCATTACAGGGCTAAACTCGATTCAAATTTATATACAGTATGCTGAACGTTAGCATATCCAATATTTCATGGTCACGGAATTTCTGAATCAAGATTGAGGTTTTTGGTGGTAATTAAATCCTATAAGATTTACCAAACCAGGCAATGTTATATTTGGGAACGTTCAATCTGTTTGAGTGATAATTCATAATTACGTCGAGCATTTACAAACATTTGGTATTGATATTAAGCTCAGTTACGATTCATAGATGCATAATGAGATCAGGGGAAATTATTATTTTTGGTTTATTGTGATAATTTTAATTATTGATCCTGCTTTAAGAGCTACCATCCCTTTCCTCTTCCTTCCCACACACTCAAAAAAGTAAACGTACATTATTGTATCAAACATTTCAGCGCGGAAAGTGATGTCGTGCGGTAGGCATAGAAAAGCGATGCGTTAACTTGAGTATGAATTGATTATGTGCGATGTCAACGGTATTTGATATTCCACAATATGGGTTTCACATAAAAGGCGTAAATATCAGCTGGCGCCATATATCTTGCAAAAAGCTATGAACGTTGTTGACTGAATATGTGAGTGCTGTTTATGCATATGGAAGTAGGCTACAGTACATGTACGGTAAGTGTAGTAGCGAGGCAATTGTCTTGGGATGAGTGTCAAAAGTTAGATCGCTTTCTGTACTCGTTTTAAAGGTAGTAACGGAGTGAAATCGCGAGAAACAAGTAGAATGAACACATTATAGCGCATCCAACACTATCTTTATGCATGCCATACCTGTAGAAATATTGTATACACAAGCAGAGTATATACCAGATGCTATCAAAACATACTTGTATAACTTTCGTCTATTGTATTTTGTATTTCCAAAGCATTTTTATATTTAAAAAGAAAGTTTTTAAACGAATCTTTCACTATTATAGAGGGGATTGTAGGTTAGGTTTCTTATTTTAGATTTTCTTTTGTATTGTAATGTAATTTTCATGTTATATATTTGGATAGACATTTTGTGCAATGCAAATTACAATAGACTGCAATTTATAATAAGATACAGTACATAAAGTATTATATTGCATGCCGGTAAGCGTAATTTGGTTCAAATAAATTGAAGTGGATGGATTGACATATTGCTATTCATGACAAGCAAAACGTCATACCGTAAGTTTATTCCGCATGATTTATTATTATTCAGTGTGTTTTATTTCGGCTGCCTACTATACATGTACATGCAGTAAATACAATATTGTTTGACATGCAAAATTGGTGATTCCAAAATTTAAAATACCGGTATGTAAAATTGTGATTTTTTTTTTTATAGTATTTCTACAAATTTAAAGACGTGCGGTGTTGAGTTATAATTGAAGAATAATGCAGTTAATGAAAGATTAATAATTTGGAATGGAGACAGTTACCGGTAAGTCAATTACAGTAATATCATAATTTTGATAAATAAATTTTTATTTAGTTAATTTATAAAATTTTGCCTAAGTCAACGTGAACATAAAATGAATTTTAGAGGTGTGTGCGCGCCATTATCTCCGTTCATTTTGGAGGCTAAATTTAGAATTTTGAAGGAAACGAACTTTTTGTGGTTAAATATCGACTTTTGGGATTTATGCGCTATTACGTATTAGCAATTAGTAGGTCTACTCAATATTGTAATGACCCATAATATTTTGAGTTGTTACATATTGAATTTTATAGTCAATACAGCATCGAAAATGTTATTTGAGGCATAAAAAAAATGTTGTTCTTGTACGTTTAGTTTATTATTAATATATTGATAATATTTAACTAGCTCTTCAAACGGTAAACAGCTGTGGTAAGATGTTTGTACATGCACAGTGTTTACTTAAAGTGTTTCTACATCCATGGCAATACCCTTTAACCTTATTGTTCCGAATTGCAGATCATGTATGCCATCATATTTTTTTTTTTACCCTGCGTCTTACTCAGTATCTCTTGAAAGAATAATATGATTGGAAATAAATGAAGCTACCATACAATCGCTTTGTTTACACCTTTTGGAGCATTTCATACTGTGCGTACGTTTTATCTTTCAAGGGGGATGTGGCTTTCTTTTTTTTTTTTACCGTTTCTTTCAGCTATTTCTAATGGAGTCGACGCTTCGACGTGTCTTGTAAGCCAAGTGGCGTCGAAGCACTATTGACTTTAAGAAAATATCGGAAGTTAGTCGTTATCAAAATAATATCTCCTAAGTGGCACATAAGAATGCGCAAACGTTTTCTAGATGAAGAGAAAGAGAGGTTAATACAGTATGCGGTACAAACTTACCTATAATACAAATTTACATTCGGCTTATGTAAGTTGCATTTTCATTCATGGAGAGTGTGCACGATAAAATTTATGGGAGCAGTATTTTTCTAATGTTGGAAAGTGTGCGATGCTAAATGTTGAAAATGTACGTTGGTTCCCGCAAGCATGCATTAGTCTCTCGAGCGTGAAGTTTGCTCTATACTTCCTTGGGAAGAGACATTATCGGTCGCTGGATAGCATTATTATTGGCATAATCGCTATTTTTATTTTTGAATAAAAAAAGTTTAGTTAGTGATTAGCAATTTAATTATTAGTTTAGAAGTTTTATATTTCTCGAAGGGAAAAAATTCTAACATTGCTTTGCCTGATAACCCTTTCGGTAAAACTATCGGTGAAATTTGAATCGATGATTTACGGAGCAATTTATTTACTTTTAATAAATAATTTTGAGATTCAGAAAACGTTTGAAAGTTGTAGGCAATTTATATGCTTACTTTAAAACTCGGGTGTACCCTATATACGTGTAGAATTGAAAATGTAGCAATGGAGTGGGTTTTACTTCGGGCAATTTACTGTTTTATTTCGCTGGCATTTTATCAAATGCACGAGCATGAATTATTCTGATTTAGTTTTTTTAAAAAAATTAAGTCGATGCTAGAAATTAAAATTGAAAAGAGTAGGAATTATTTTTAATTAAAAAAATTATTTTTACGACTATTAGAACGGAAGCATTTTTTTTACTGTTTTAGATTTTGGTTTTCATCCTAAAAACGAAAAATGCTTAAATTTAAATTTTTTTATTTTATATTACCGGTATTTTTTTTTTGCACTTTTTAAAAATAGTTTTAAAAGCAATGTTTGGTCATAATTAGAAGATTTAAAATAGTTCTTCCGGATCGTTATTTTTAAAAAAAAAAAAACCTTTCCCCCTCATCATCGCTTATTATTTTCAAGTTGTAAAAGTTAATTTTTTTTTCTTGGCACGGTTGCGTAGCCTATTCTATAAGATTTATTCATCAAAGGAGAAAAAAAATATAAAGCTGTGAGTTTCTTTTTTTTTTCTTTCTCTATTTTGAGACTCTTTAAGTGAATAAGCGTAGTTTCGTTTTTGCGTGTATTAATGTATAGTTACGGTACGTTATCATTTCGGAGATTAAGATAAGCTGCAAATGCAAGTATAAGAAAGAAAAACCTAAGCTTACCTTAATTGAAGTAGAAGCAATAATAAATGTTGAAAGCATCGCTGATAATCTAGTTTATTGTAGTCGTGTGCATTATTTTTTTTCCCTCGCTGAAAGGCATTAATGACAATTTCTACGACTGTTTACGAGGTGATTTATTATGTACAAGTGGCAGCTTTATTTGAAAATTTTTTGTTTACGTTTTTATTCGTGTAAAGTTGCGAATACATTACGTTTATTTTACGAATTGGTACTTAAAATGTAATTGCTGATAAGTCGCTGATGGCTGCAGTTTAAGTTAATTACAGTAACAACACTTTTTTTTTTTAAAAAAAAACCGACAATTTGGAAAAGTTCATATTGGTAGCTAAAATTTGTGTACATATGTGATAGGTCGAGAAAGCATCTTGTTTTACACGCTACAGTACATGTACTTGTAAATATTTTATGAAAGGGTTTGCTCTCGTGATTCTCTTTAGTGTAATTTGATGCTACTTCTTTTAATTTTTTGGAAAAGAACAAAAAAAAAAAAAAAGTTGACTAATTGCCTGCTATAGTAAATTTTGAAATTCATAAATGGAAAATCTGAAATTATTGAAAAATTGTGGGAGTATTTATTTTTTTATTTTATTTTAATATTTAGACTAATCTGTTTAGAAACAAATGTTTGCAAAATTTATTGATCTAAATCAGACAAAAACTTTTAAATTGGTTTTTAAATTGTTTTGCAGATTTACGGTTGAGTTGTTTTATGACAAATTTTGGTGATATTAACTTTATTGTTAGTAAAAAAATTTGACTGTAACTTTGGTTTATGACTTTGTTTACGAAGATTTGAAATTATTATTACGCATAAATTTGTCATAAAAAGCTGAAAGATTTTAAAGTTTACCTATTCGAAACGCATCAATCGGTTTTTCTATCTGACTGGTTAATGATATTTTGTTTTTCTTATAGTTTTCTATTAGTGTAAGCTGACTTCCGTTATTAGTTTGATAAAAATTTCGTAAGATTATTATTTTTTTTTATCATATACTGTACATGTATTTGTTTCACTATGGAAACCGTGACAGATATATTTCTGAAAAAGTTGCTCACTTGGGCAATGTAACCTCTCTCAAATCTCTGTAGGCTGAATCCTATCAAAAAAATCTCGTTTCATTTTTTTTCTCTCTCCCTTTTCTATTGACATCATTCTGACAACATTTTTACCGAAAACACAATTCTACTACTATTACTATTACAAATGGATTAAATTATAGTAAAATGTGTAATCTATAACAACGAATAGGAATATCGGCGACGCTATACAGATTTTAAACTGAATTTTCGTTTTCTATCGAAGAAAGTTTAAATTGTAATTTTAAAAGCACATTTTATTTTTGGAAAAGGTTACACCAAACAGTTTCGGATAGACTGTATTTGAAATTTGCATTTGAACAACAATTTTTTTTTTTTTTTTTTTATTTTAAAATTGTGAAAATATCTTTTGATTGAATACAAAAAACTCGATGGTTTCATTTCCTCTTTGTGAGTTTCCTTATAAATTGATGTCAACTGCATTGTATAGCACCCACAGGCAAAGGTTTTTGCAAAATTTCAATTGATTTTAAGACGTCAGAAGCAGATTATTCTCGTAGGAAACTGTTTTGAGAATCGGCATCTGTTGCTTTACACAATAAATTTCGATACGTATCTGTAATAAATATGTCTCTTAAAACGAAAAACAATATTAAAAAATAATTAAATTGATTATTTCATAAAATGCATGTGGAAGGAAAACAAAAATTTGACAGAAGACTTATAAATATTTTGCTAAAAATAGATTTTTAATCTATTCGTATGTAATGCAATCGTTATTATTGCCGGCATTTTAAAACTTCTATAGTCTGTAATGTTGTTTGGGAAATTATTTTAAATACAGTATACAAATTATTAATATAATACATGTACAATATTTTGTAAACGGCCAGTTTCTATAGCGACCGAAAAGGTATGTCTTCCAAATGTTTAGATTATTTGAGGTCAGACAGTAAGCAAGGAAATTTATAAATTGAGTTCATTTATTGATTTGATGATTTTATTTTCTTCGATTTTATATGAACGACCGATATATATTTTTTTAATATGTAAAATTTGGGTACCCGGTATGTCAAATGGAAGTTGTTAACCGGCGTCAAGTTATAAGTGAATGTTGGCTTGGTAACTGTTGCTATGATTGTCAATGTAAGATATTATTACGTCAAGCTGTCACGGAATTTTGTTCACAGCTGACTACGGCAATCACTTGTAGGCAAGTAGGAAACCATTATATCGGATAGGTCACATCGTTTTTACGGAAACGTTCTATTGTACGGTAGCGCCACTCAGCCAGAATATTATTAAAGTTTTCTTGCATGAGAAATGTGCGGTTTATTTTTCTCTCTGTTTTATTTATACCCCGGTACACATAGATCCAAAAAGAGAAGATGAAAAAAAAAAAAAAAATGGTTAGGAATAAAATCGTAAAAATGCAGTAGGGAATAGTCTACAGACGGTTTTTATCTCGGCGCGCTATATAGCGTCGTAAATAGTGACGGAATTTTGAAGAGAATTTTAAAAGAATGGGGAGATTTTGGAATACAAAATGGGTTTAGTTAGAAGATGAATGCTCTGACAATACTGCAGTGTATTATGTTAGGGGGGACACTGTTTCCTCTTCAATTTTTAGGGTTGATATGTCCTTTTCGGTTGTCACACTTCCAACTACAATCTTTGTCCATTTATGATACTCGAAGGCAGACAATCGAGGGTATATATATTTTTTTTCCTCCAAAAACTGCAATGTACTGTACTTGTTTCCGGGTGAAAAGCCCACATGAACAAACTTGATGCGAACATTTGAAAATTTAAATAAAAATTTGTAGAAATGAAACTACAAAATATGGTTAAGATGGAGAATATGTTAAAGCTTTGCGTTGCATATTGGAAAATAAAGGCTGTTTTACTGAAAAAAAAAAAACACTTTATTTTACTTTTTCGGTTTTAGAGTAATGTACAAAACATTTTGAAAAATAAATTATAGAAAAAAATATTATTTTTGATCAAAGTAAATTACAATATAGCCTACTGAAATTTAAATTTTTATTATTTTTTAAAATTTGTTTAATCCGTAACTATCAGGGCGCACTTCCATGCATGAATAATTCGTTTATACGCTTTTTATAATCGGATAATACAAACGTATAAAATATTTTACAGTAGACCTAGTGTAATTTTAAAATATCGTACAGTTAATGATTTGACGCTATTAAGCAAAGAACTTTAGCAAGATTTAAGTACATCATAGCTATCTGAACTCGAAAGTTTGTCGTCACATGTTCACTTATTTTTACTAAAAAAAAATAATATTTGGGATTGGATAATTACATGGACATTTTTTTTTTTACAATTTTTAAATTAAATTAGCAAAGAATTAAATCTGATTGCAAATTAAATTAGAAATTGTAGGTTTTTTATGTCGGCAAAATAACAGTTTGGATTTTGTTGCTACTCTATTTAGTAATGACAGAGCGACGAGTAACGGTTTCTCCGATTTTGTCAATACACTTTGCGCATAAAGTATTTTGGCAATAAAATTCTCTTTTGAATGAGCGTAGTACGTAAGCGGTGAAATGTGTCGTTTTGGTGATTATACTGTAGTCATAAAATCACCATTGTCGTCTTTTATTTTCTCTCGTACACGTCGAACTTTACCTACAGTAGGGATACACTTTGATGGGGCAGATAATAATTTGGAATACAGTATCTTGTTTTTGTGTTATAGA
Organism: Polydesmus complanatus; assembly: GCA_034692225.1. Lineage (NCBI taxonomy): Eukaryota > Metazoa > Arthropoda > Diplopoda > Polydesmida > Polydesmidae > Polydesmus > Polydesmus complanatus. The sequence continues at coordinate 13,923 of JAQGAZ010000799.1, forward strand.
ACCGCAGGGTGTTGACATTTGCTTGATACTTTGTTTCATCGCCATCAGATTTAAAGAACCTAAATGCGGGTTACAATTTTGGATTCGGTTATCTGTTAATCTTGATTAACGACTTTATAACTCGTTTACCTTAATCTTGTATCTAGAACAAAATTAATTTTTAACAATAGTTACCGGTAATCTTCTTCCTTTATAGAACTCTTTAAAAATTTTTACAAGGTTTTTTGCAGCTGTATTGTTATCCAGCATCAAATTCTATATACCGTTGTATAGATTAAAGTTAAACTAAGATTAAAATAATCGAGATCAGCGATGTGTGTTTTTTATATTTAAAGATATTTTTAGATACGATGGGTACCGATGGCGCAAGTTTTTGGTTTCAAGTGGAGCTATAGTTTTATTTACTAGTTTATTTTCATCCTCTGAACAGTTTATAGCTCTCCCATTCCCTTTCGCCGCTTCATAAGTCACGTTTAGTAAATAACACTTTTTGAAGCAAAAAAGAAAAGAAGATATTTTTGCTTTGTTTTTCTCTGGTTCACTTTACCAGCATAGCGGTTCTGAGATTTGATTGTGTTAGAAATGTGTAGCGCGTCAAAAGGGGCATATTTTACATAATTTTCTAGGGTAAAATTATTCAATTTTATCCTATGAGGGGATAGAAAAGGGAGTTGTTGGCGCATATATAGAATACGCTGTTTGTTTTATAAAATTAACTTAAAGGAGCGGTACACGTGATTGAAAAAGTGCTTGAATTAGCACATCTTCCAGCGCAGAAAAGCAGTTGCTGGCTACCAACTAATGGTTGATTGTTAAACCTCGTTTTTTGCTCATATTTTTAGTGCTTTTAGGGGGTATGCCAGATGGCGTGATGCATTTTCAATGGAACAACTCTATCCGCATTAGCAAGGCTAGTACATGCACTAACTACGTGGCACTCACCGACAACCAAATTACCTCCACGAACTCAAATACAGTATATGAACGGAACGTTATTTTAGGATGATAAATTTGTTAAAAATATCGAAAATAAATTCTTTATTGTTAGCCTTTGTTGGTTGTGCGCAACTTGCAGCTGTTCATAAATCATTCAATTCCTTTTTTTAACATTTAGGATTTGAAGGTTGGATTTAAAAATGTGTTTGAAATGTTATTCTTTTAGTAAGATATACATTTTACGATTTTGATGGTAGGTAGTCTCTCAAAACTCTTTTGATCAATACGGTAAATCGTTTTAATACGAGCGTAGGTTAGCGCGGACTTGATATGTGTTCTTTTAAGAATTCACTCGAACTATTTCGGTGATCATCGATTAAACTGCACATCAAAAACTTTTTTTTTTTACGGATTGAGTTCTCTAATCGTTGCTAATCGTAAAAATGGTATTTTTTTTATAGAAATCTCGATTTAAAAATTTTAATCTAGTAGTTTACTTTTAATCTAAGATGTGTTACCAACATTTAAGATTTTTTAATTATTATCTAATTAAAATTCAGCAAAGATGCACTAAAATTAAGGGTTTTTTTTAGCTCTTTTTTTTTAAAGCTCGAGTTTGAAATAACGAGATTTACAAAATCAATTACGTTTTGCATTTTTTCTAACATTATATCTCAAGTTCTCAATCGCGCTTTGGAATCTCATGAGAACTGCAAGGGAAACGCTGTACATATTCATATTCTCGTTAGCAAAATCAACATCGATGTTGAAGATGGGAAAATTGATTATACATGGGAAAAGGTAAAAAAAAAAACAATTTATTGTCGTAGTTGAGGATGTAGGTGCTGGAATATTGTGATGATCATTGAAACTACAAGGCACGATTTCCTTTTTCGTAATACCATTAAAAGCGAAAGTTCATGTTTTATTCCAACTGCGACATTGAAGCGCTACACAAAGATAAATACTTTCTAAGATTTTTTTTTAAACTGGTTTTAATTTTTTATCGCTGTTTTTTTTTTTTTTATTTCCGCGAAAAGTAAAACACGTTTATTCCCATCACACTTAGTGCGTTTTGTAATGAAAACAGTAATTATTTTTTTTCTTCTTCTTCAAAGAATTAAAGTGGGATTTGAAGTCTGACTGAGTTCATTTGTCAAAGTTAATGTCACGCAAATATATTGGGGTTTTTCCTTCAAACCTATCTGCATACTTAATTATCATCTTCAAGTAAATTAGTTCTAAGTGCGTTGAATTCGAAGGAGAAGTAATAATGAGAAATGTTATAATTTTAACATCGGTTTTAATTAGTTTAATCGAGAGTGTAAATACTTTTTTTTGAATTTTTAATGGTGTAGATGTGCATTATTATTATTTCTTACAGACCATTATTTATCTATTAAGAAATTCATTTTGAAATTGCAGCGGAGAAAAGCTGATTATGTACGTTTAATTAAACTTTTAATACAATATGTTAGAAAATATTTACATAAACGATAACAAAAATTACAGTATACAGCGCATTTTACTATACCAAACTATATTTTACCTCAAAAGAGGTGCCACATTTTATTAAACTAAATTTTTAATTTTACTGAGCATTAGGATATTAAGTGAATTTTTACTTAATAACTATTTATCAGAATTAATTTTTTAATTTGGTTACGCTAAAAATAAACATTTAAGCCTATTACAGAATTAAACTAGGAAAAGCATAAGCTTGTACTTGTTTTTAGCTAATGTGGTCTAAACGATTTTTATTTACTATGAAGAATGATTCTACTTGACGTCATCAATTTTGCTGTCATCAATGAGGCTCATCTTGAATGCACTATAATTATTAGGCGTGGATTTTTTTTTTGGTCATATCAAACATTGTATCCGTCTTTAAAATGAGAAATCTTTGTACTAAATGTCGCAATTCTGCTTCGTCATTAAGATTTTATCCTGCAATTGACGTCTCGTTAGGTGGCAAGCCTTGGCTTTGTCTCCAGCAAGCCAATCGGTGCTCAAACCACGTCTAAAAGTAGAAAAAAAAAAAACACAAAGCAATTAAAACTAAGCAAATTTACCGGTAGTTTAAATAAATCATGTAAATACTTGAATTTTATACCCCGGTAGGGAATGCATATGCCATATTTTTATTTTATTATTTTCTTTTTTTTTTTGCATAAATTTGAAAATACCTTTGTTGGTTGTCACATAATTTTTTTTAATGACACGTGAAGAATTTACAAACAGCGTATTATTACCGAATGTCACACTCCAACTGTATTTTTTTATTTCATCACACGTTTGGCGTATACCCAAAACTAATTATGTTTTTTAGGTGAGAGATTTATGTTTTGCATCTAATGACGCTCCCAACACAAATGAAGGCGAGAAAAAGTTGGAATCGCGTTTCAAACTCCTCGAGGAAAACTAAGCAATATTAACTTTTATGCACAACTGTCTCGTATCGATTGCTCTATTTATTTTTTCATTTGTATATTTTGTCAGGGTGAAAATGCGCACCGGTGTATATATATATATACTTTTTTTTATATCATTTATCTGAGTCATAATTTATGCTTCCGTTTTTCGTTTTAGATTTGCGCGTGGGCTCTTTTTATTATTTGCTATTTATTTCTATAGATGATAGTTGGCACTGCAATGCTTCGAACAATTACCGTATCTCGTAAATCAAAAGCGCTGAGTTAATAACTTTTGATTTCTGACTTGATGAACATCGCTATTTCATTCTTGAAAAACGTCGAAGGAAGTACGCTTTGAGTTAATAAAATAGAAAATATCTTATTTAAAAAGATCCGACATAAAGAACATTTTTTTCTGTCACTATTGTAGCGTGCGTACAGTATGCGTTTCTTATTCACTGCGCGAAACTACATTGAGTGATTAAGCGTAATTTTGCTAATTCATCTCTTAATTTGCATCTATTGACATTTACAAATGCGGCGCTTCATTTTATTTAGGCTTATATGTAAATAAATTGCCAACACGGAATTTTACTTTGCGATTTGTATTATTAATGTCGCGGCGGAGCACTACGCGTCTTTTGAGTGTTAGATTGAGAAAAATAGAGACTAGTTTAATTATTGAAGGTAAATCACAGCTGATTCTAATTTGCTTTGTTTTTCCACTCCGTTTCCTCATTTGTTGAACAGAGTAATTTGACTGAGATATATTCGGTTTCTCTAGTTTCGTTTTTTTTTTATTTTTATATACCAGTACTAGAACAGTACGCCTACAGCATATATCGTATCTTAGGCTACAGAATATCAAATGTTGGTCTGTTTCATAAATTGTCCTTTTGACGTTTTTTGTTTCAATGGAAGATTAAGCTAAATGAGACAAAGTTCCTGAAAAGGGTTTTTTCTTTCTGTTATTGTTTTTTTGGGCATTAGTTCGGTTTGGTGTATCGCAATGTGGGGGATTGTCATTGTAGAAATGATTAAGGTCGCAACTATTGTATGTCTAAGGATCTACTGTTACTTTCCAAGGCTTAAATTTTGTTACATGTCTGGATTTTTGTGTTTATTGTGACAGGAGGAAAGTATGATAGTGATATTCCAGCTGTGAAAGATAAAGGTTTTGATGGCGGAGATTATTAGACGAGGCATAAAAATAGTTCGGCTTCGCTACCAACTTTACCAACAACTTTTTAGAAACTGTTTTTATTATTGATCGCAAAATTACTGTATCTAAGACCATAAAATATAATTTTAATTTTTTTTTATTGAAGGGGTGAAAACTTAAACCTTTATCTGAACTTGGTTTACAATTTTGAAAAGCTCCGCAAGCAGATAGGCGTCGGATTGATTATTTACTTTTTGTAACCGAACGATATCATGCAAGTGCAGTTATTATTATCTTAATTTCAGATTTAATTATGAAGTATAATTTTTGATATGAATTTAATATGAAATTTTATGCAACCACTGGATCAAAAATAATTTCTTTAGAAAAAATTAATTGATTTGCTGGCTTAGTACATTAAGTTGTAAACTACGAGGACTATTCTAGATTTTATTCTAGATAAAGGCGAAACGTATTCAAAACATTTTAGGAAAAGTAATTAAAGTGTTTGCAGCCAGTTACTAATATTATACTTTTGTCGTTATTTTGTATTTTTTTTAATTTTTTATTTAAAAGCTTTTTTTTTATATATATTTGCAAGATTGCTATGTTATATTTTTTATAGCTGAAAATCTAATAAAAATAGCAACAACTTCAATGAAATTAGAAAAAAATTGAAACTTGGAACATTTTTATTTTATCTATTTCCGTCTTTTTTTTTTTTTTTTAAAAAAAAATATCATTTACTCTATTGATTTCTCATTTTAAAAAAAAAAAAAAAAAAAAAACATTAGGAAATCGTTACCCAAATATCTCTTATTATTGTATATCAAAGGGAGCTCGCCCTCAGGATGACAAATAACATCTACAACATTAAGTTGCCATTATTTGAAATTGCCAAACGCAATGTAGGACTTCATTCAGCAGAAGAAGAAAAAAAAACGTTTTTATAGTAGTGAATTATGAATTGCGTAAAAAAGGCGGCACGTCATTGGTGATATACTTATTATATAGGTTCTGTAGATAGGCTCAAATAATCTAAATTTGATTAAGCCTATACATAAATATTTTTTATGCTTTTTTTTTTTGGTTTGGAGATTTTTTTTTTTTTTTTGGTTTGTTTTATATATTGAAGATTAGCTTTAAAAGATAGCTAAATGATTAGAAATTTTTTATAATTACTGTAAGAAAGTTGTTTTCTTTAAGTGAGAATGAAAGTAAGAAGTGGTTGTTGAATTTTGAAAGCTCGAGCGTGGATTTTGATTCATGTACAAGAATATATAAAATGCAACGCTATTTGGATATGTCACTTTGATAAAAACGGTTTTAATCTCGTAAATGTATGGGCTTTTATATATTTTTTTTTTGTCGAATTCCCAAACGAGTTTTATTTGAAATTTAGTTTCAAATGTTCTGTTAGATGGGTTCGTGAAGATGTGACGAACTTTATTTTTTTTTCCCGATGTAGAAACAGATAAAAACGAGATGGAGAGATGGAAGGTAGCTCGATCTGCTTAAACAGAGAAATTGAAACTACGCTCACACCTTTTATCTAAAAGTAGGCGGGAAAGTCTTTGACTTGAAATTGAAAAATACTGTATCTGTGCGTAAATAGCTAACGTTGTAGGATATAGTGAGATTTTTATTGTGTTTTACTTAAAGCTGGTTTAAAAGGAGAAAAAAAAATAAATAAATAGAAAAAAAAAACCTTGTGATTTTTCGTTAAAAGTACTTTTTTTTAAATGCATTTGCATAATGAGGTCACGAAACTGAAAGTGTAGTTTAATTAATATTCATGTTGAGATTCAAATCATATGCTGAAGAATCGCGATGTTTTTTTATTTACTTGAACGTGTTTACTCAAGATTATTTATTATGCAGGGTCGATAGCAGTTTGTTGTTAAAATAAAGAAGAAAAAAATCATTATTTAGAAATGTACATTACGTAATTTTAAAAGGTGAAACTCGTTAACTTATATTTTGTATTACAACAACAATAATTTAATTAATTCTATATTCTGCATTGATTTTTAATGGCACCTAGTTATTTTTCACATACTTCGTCGCTGCAATTTGTTTTGACAAAAAATATACGCTAATACTTTTTTTTTTTTTTGGCATTACCATACTTTTAAAGCAGCGACAAAAATAAATTATGTTTTTCGTGAGAAATGTAATAATATGCAAATATTAAAGAAAATGTAAATGCAAATAATTAATGACTTAAACTATTTGTCAAATACAATTAACGTTGTCAAAAAATAGTGTTTTTCTGAAATTTTATTTAAAAAGAAAAGGTTTTTAATAACGTAAAACTTAATTTTAACTTGACATAATATCATAGTAGAATTAATTTTTTTTTGTTGGGAACTTGTCAGTTAAAAGTTATTTGTTAATTAAGTTTTCAGAACTGATGCGCACATTCATGCAACAATGTCAAGATTTCTCAAAAACTTATTGATTTTTTATTAAAAACAAAAGAAATGATTTCTATTTTAATTATTTCTGAGCACTGTAGTGGTACTTAACGAATACGGGATACTGGTAATTATTAAAGTTAAGTTTATTTATTTATTATTATTAAGAAAATCTGTTATTTATATTTGAGCTTACCTTAACGTCATCTTCTGTTAATCCAACTTCGGCTGCTAAAATCATGATATCGATTTCATTGGGATTTTTGTTGGTTTTGAAAACGTTTTCGAGATGTTCTGCTTGCTGAGCCCTAGTGAATGGTAGCTTATAATAAGGGGTGAGTTGAGCTTGCACCGACGGGGGCATCAAATATAGATACGACATTTTTCTGTTGCTCGTAAATGCGGAGAACTTAATTGAAAAATAACTGAAATGAAAGCCAAGTAGTTGGGCTTTATATTCACTACCTACTGTCCAAACTCGAACGACGCCACTCCCATTTTAACTAAAACAACAACTTTTTAACTTAAATTTTTCTAACGAGCTAAATAACCTTCAAACGCAATGGCGAGGAATGGACGAAGAATTATTGTTTTTATTTCGTTCGATTGTTAAATAATGTCGTAATTTCAAATGTGTGGGTGTGCCACATAATACTCTATGAGAGAAAAGTGTTGTGCAGGATTGTGTAGGCGCCGCTGTACATGCACTGTAACACGCAAGACCTTCGTCAAGGTTTTTTTTGCATCGATTTTTTTTTCTTTTTATTTTCTCGAGGAAAGTTTTGACATTGTATACATACAAAAGAAGAAGAATAAGAAGAAAAAAAAATTGCATTCATATTTGTTTTTATGATTCTTCACCTCTCGTACTTGAGCTAAAGTAAAGGTGTGAGATAATGGCCTTATATGGTCAACATTTTGTGTAGTAAGTGCACTTCCTTTTATTAGCTAGATCACCTGCATAGTCTGGTGTACGTGTTTCTAAGAGCAGATGTAAATAAACACATAACTGGTGTTGCTTCAACTTGGTCGGTTTTAGTATTTGGTTGGTTAGAACTGAATAACTTGGGAGTGACAACCACTGTCACACAATGAACAAATAACCTTGATTTACAGGGATTTTTTTTTTTTAACTTACTGCGGACACGTGGAATGAATTTTGCGAGTCAGAAAATATTATGAAATAGTCTTAAGGCTTTGAGAGCAACAACAAATTAATCGATTACAGTATTTAATTTAGGCTACAATACACTTACTATAAAAATAAATTACTGCACTGTTTATCTTTAGGAAGAAGTGATTGCGGACGTGGAAAGTTGTGTAATTTAAGATTTATTGATAAAAATGATGGTTTCCTCGCAAACCTAAGGCATGGAAGCAACATACTTGTAGCCTACTTTTAAATTCTAATAAAATCAAACTTTATTTCTTGAAGCAGAAGCACAATAAAATTATTAAAATAAATCACAATTTAGTTGCTATTAAAATTACTTTACCGTATTTTTTATTATAATTACCGGTATTACTATTTTTTCACCAAGAAAATGTGACAAAATTAGTTGATTATTTGTGGTATTATTTGTTTCGATTGTCAAATAAAATAATTCGTTGTGGTTTTTTTGCTCTTTTAAAAATTAAAAGCTGTATAAATTTCAAGTTTATTACAGATCGTTGATATCTGGTGGAGGTAAATTTCGACTGCATGGTTGCTCAATCATTTTAGCACGTAGGTTTTTCCTTATAAATGAGCTCTAGTTAATTATGCGATGATGAGTACGATGGAAAATTTTTCCTTCATTTACTTCAACTTGATCTTTGGAGAGAATTTTTACCATACATGGAAATTAATAAAAATTGACGTTGCTTTGGCTACGAAATTTATTAATCATTTTTGCGTTGTCTGCCAAGAAAATAAATTGTTTCGAAATAGTTTTCGTCGAAATGCTGTTTTAATTTAAAAAATAAATAAAAAACGTTCGGAATTTATTGCTTCAATTAGTTTGACTAGGATTTTTTCCCTTCGTTTTTCCCTCGTATTTTATTTTCTGATGGAAATATGTTTAGTCAATTAAAGTTCATTAAGGGAGTTTTAATGTAGTAATTAAATTAATACGAGGTTAATGACGTTGTCGCTATCAGTCTTACCGAATTAAAGAGGTTGTGGAAGGCTAAAATCGAAGAGATAAATGTAGCGGCAGTAGCAGCAGCAGCAGCAAGGCGAATTAAATGAATATTTGAGTATCATTTGGCCTTATCTCGTCCTTTACAGTCATTTTTCCAAACGTGGAAATTGTCGTTTTGCTTGTGAGCTTTTAATGTGAACATAGACCGAGCGTTGAGGAGAGATTTAAGAGTTGCCATCAGCGTTTGACGTTTTACTACCCGGTGATATCAAAATGAATAATATTCACGAGTTCATTTACATATCATTAATTATTTTCTTAATCTACTTTATTTTTTTCTTCGTTTGCTTTTCTCTTTCTACGGTAATCATTATAAACTCATTGTGAATGGAAATCGAGCGGGTAGTTTTGTGTCGGTTAATTGTGGCGTAAATCAGAAGCCATTAAATTAAATTGAATTTAATTTGCTTTTTTAGTGGATAATCAAGTTTGTTTTTGAATGAACAGTGCTTGGTCTGTTTTTTTTTTGTTGCTATATAATAATAATATAATGAGGTCCTTGGCCTATAATAAAGTTTGGAGTTAAAAGTGGCGCCGACTGTATTGTTAATACTGTACGCGACCTCATTTTAACGGCACTCGAAATGTACATTTTTTACTTCTTTTTTTTTCTAACCATATATCTCTTTGCTTTAAACCTTGACCGGTTATCTTGTATTTTGCCGAGTAAAGCGACCTCGGCGACGTTAATCCAATCGAGACGCTTGTCAACACATTCTTAGACTGTAAACAAATGCAAAAATATGAACATTTTTAATTCCATGTTTTTATAGTTATGTTTAGCTTACTTTTGCTTTGCAGAAATTTTATTTATTTTTATGGAGACTATTTTTGAAGCAATTTAATAACTTATTTTAAGTACCGATACGAGTATAGTACTGTATTTAAAAAATAAAAAAAATTCAATACTGCACAGTAAAAACGTTAGAGAAAGGTTCATTACAGTATGACGACAGAGCTGGTAGAGATTTTGCGGTTTAGCTTTTTGCCCCGTTCTTATGCTTAAGTCTAATGCTTATGCCATTCGAGTGTGGACTTTGGAATTTATTTTTACACAGATGTAAATGAAGCAATAAGTTCTAAAATACACACTCAAAAGCTATAAGCATTACATTATCGTAATTAAAATTTTGTTGGCGCACGCATTATTACTTTCGTAGGCCGCGCAAACACACTCGAGCTTAACTTTAGATTACCGGAATGTAAAATAAACAATTATTTTGACTCGTAATCAAACGCAATATTTGTATGCAAATTTTTATTGAAACCTAAAATAATATTTAATTATAAATCAAATAGTAAATTATCTTCCAGGTATTGTGTAATAACGGCTACTTATATGGTTTACAGTAAGTTATGATGATGCAGTAAAATTAAAGACCTGATATTGAAGTTTTTTTAAATTAAATATTGTTTATTTAGGATGTTTGTTTATTATTCGAAGTTTAAATTATTATAAAGAGGTTGAATTACAGGGTACACAACTAATTATGCGAAATTGAAACTTTATTTGAAACGTAGACATGTAGCTTAATATGTTGTAACTTGTACAAATATTTATTCCTACTGTACTGCGTACATATTAAAAATAATTTTTGAGATGCTATGTTTTAAATTGTATTAGATTTATCAAATTTATCAAAATCAAAATCTACAATAAAGGCTTACTATATTTGCAAAGACACGAAGAAAACGCAATAAAGATGTACGATTAAAGTACCGACAGAAAATGTTGTGTAAAAGAAACCTCGAGCTCAAGCCTGCATTGTCTCGAAGAACAACAAAAGCTAATTAAAAAAACCAACAAGTTTTATATTTTTGTTGGCGCATAGTGAAGCACAATAATAATATTATTGATAGCAGTGATATTAAATACTTAAAGGGGTTTTTGAACTAGTTCGACGCAGCAAACGCTGTGCTTGTGAAAAATAGTTTTAGGAACACAATAATAACAATAACAGCCAAGTAAAGATTTGAAAATTGTTGTTTTTTAATGTAATTACTGTATTTATTATAATAGTATCGGTATTTATCTAATATAAACGCAAAACATATTATTACATATTGTTAAAAGTTCTACTTAAAATTTATTTTCGGCACTATAGATGAAAGTGTTTCACAAAATATAACAACATTACAACAACTTAACAGATTTTTGTGACGCATTAACATTTTTATGATTAAATTAATTTTGAAGTTTCTACTTAGTATATTAGACCTATATTTTACGCACAAATTATTATTCGTTATAACATTTTATATTTTAAAGATGTGAACATATTATTTCTGCCTTAATGATATATTTAGCATTTGGACCCTGTAAATAAATAACCGCAAACGGTTTTTTTTGGAGAGGTTTATTACAACAATGTTTTGAAATTTTTTTATCAAGTGCTTCTTTGATATGGTTTGTTTTGGAACTTCATATTTTACGGACTACAATTATTATACCCTTTTTTGACTTATAGATGTGGATTAAAATTGGAGTAAGTGTTATGGTCAAGAGCACATTTTATTATTAGTAAAATACATTATTTTATTTCTAGAAATTGTTAAGTTGTGGTTGGGAGGAGTATTATAGTCCTTAAAATACGGTACCGTTCACAACTCATCATAATTTTACTTTTAAACTTTGTTTATTTTTTTTTAACTTTCTAAACATTCTAATGAGGGTGAAACTTCTAACTAACTGCTGTAAATTACTCGTGTTATATTCGTAGCTATTTTCCCCCAATATTTTTACATATTGCAAATATTTGTACGAGTAATGATTAAAGTAGGCCTAATATTTGCAGGTGCTTGCTTTTAATGTTGACTATGCAAGGTTACACCCGCACTTGTAACTATATTGCGGGCCATACTTTAAAGTGTTGTACACAATTAAAGTTTGTAAAACGTATGCATATGCAAATTTTAGTTTCAATAATATTTCAGTTGAAGCACAACCGGACAACCATGGTAATTATTATGGCGCAGCTACCGGCCGACTGTAAAGAGCTTATGTGTTGATCAGTTTTGACGCTAGGATAAAAACAGAAAGAAAGTGACGTCGGTGGCTAGGATATCGGGTAAATTAGCGATCGATCTGCGCGGTGCACGTAGTATAAAACACAAGTGTATTTCTAACTGATTTGGACTCGCAAGTTCATTTCATCGCAAAGTGAAGCGAGCGGGCGAACACATTAAGTCACCAAAATTTCGATTGGTAACCCTGCCGGTAAATACCGACCGATCCTCAAAGTTCCGAGTTTAGTTGTATTACTGTATTTTGATGGCATTTTCACGGGAAAAAGGAATTGGCCGATAGCCAGTTGCATTTCTTGTTACCTAAGCCGTTGTCTGACAGTCAGCCGATTGAAAAATGGTTGCCGGTTGTGAAAATAGAAAAATAATGCATGTGCAGTCGTTTTTATTGACTTAAAAATTATTATTGTTTACAAAATTTTAAATAAACTACGGTATTTGCAATTTGCCAGATTAAAGGGAACATATCATAAAAATTGTATTGAATAACTAGTACATGTAGGCCTACTGGTAAAATACGATATTATGTTTCTCATCATTTTGAGGGATAATTTAAATATAGCAATGAATTATTTATTCTTTTTATTCCGATATTTACTTTGTTTCATAGAATAAACAGGTTTCTTGGTTATATACTGCATAATTATGCATTTTGTAAGTTTGTAGGAAGACCTTGATAGTTTAATTTATAAAAACTTAGTTTATTTGGCGCTGGTGAATATTTCGTTTTGACTGGAGAAATTAATATTCAAAAGATTTATGCTCTTTCGTTTGGGAAAATTGGTCAGGTGAATGGTTTTTTTTTATAACTAAATACTACTGTTTATTATACACAGTGTTTTAATTGTCAATCCGGGGAGAAAAGCTATCCCCGTAAATTATTTTATGATTAAAACAATTTTCAATGGCGAGTAAAATATTTTGATGCACGAATGATGGAACCGAATTGAAAAGACAATGAATTGTTTTGATTTATATTTTAAAATTGCAGTACTGTACTACTGTAAATATACAAGCATTTTTTAATATGACATTGATCTTAAATTGACTTAAATTATTCCCTGCCCTACAGTATAGCTTTTATTACCTACCGTATCTAAATAATTTTTAGTTTCCATTTAAATGATACGCACTGACATGTGACATCACATAAAATTGTGCAGTGCTTAAAAATACAAAATTATCTGTGAGCATATGTTTTTTTACCCTGCCATTATTATACCGGTCTCTTAAATATACAAGTACAGTATATATATTTTTTAATAATTCTTATAGCAAACTCATCTAGAATAAACAAAACGATTGATATAATACTTTTAATTAACAACATAAACTTGACATTAAGCTGTTGTTATGCTTATGACATCATTAGAATTATATGATTTGACAATAATAATTGACATTTTCTATCTACTTAAAGCCCTTATTTGAGTTTATCTTAAATTTTTAATAAAATAAGTTTATTGAAATTCTGCACCTAACCTGATATGTCATCTGTTCCGTTTTGTAATAATTGGTGTTAGAAAATGTTACAATAATTACTTTTTTTTCCCGAGCGATGAAATAAACGATTTATGTTTATTTTTACATCACAATTTTGTTGCTAAGCGTAATTATGTTGAAAATAAGCTTTATAAACTTTCTGAGTTAAATTAATTGCTTACTTTTTTTAAATTATTTCTCAGCTTGATACACTCCTAATCGGCGAAAATGCAATGCACGTGACACATGTACAGTAGAGCAGCAGCAATTTCTGTTCTCCAACGTCAATGACGACTTCAAATAGTTTTCTGTAATGGATAGGCGACCGGATGTCGTGAGTGAAGTGCTCTTCTGTTCTTTCTTGTTACAACGTGTATGGAAGGGCTGGTGGCAGTGGACTCGCCATCTTCCAAACGGATATTAAAGTTCTGGCGGACAGCTAAACCAGACAATAACGGGTTAGTGACAAAAATCAGTTTGATTTATGCGACATTTTCAATCTCACGTGATAGACTGCGCTATTTCGACAATAAATCTTTATTGAGAACAATACCCAGAGTACACATCGAAGATAAACGTGAGTCAATTTTTACGTCAATAGGCTTTGATTTATTTAAGGAAAAGAACTCTTTTACGATGAACCTTTTCTTTTCTAACAAACATCATCTTATCATGATACTTTTCCCTCGGTTACAAAGGTTTCAGAAATATATTTCATTGCGATTAATTCTTAAATGAAAATATTGACAGATTTTATTGATGATAGAGACTCTCTCAAGTTAGGCCAATAAATGTTTTTGGGAGAGAAAAAAAAAAGTTTTTAAATGCTTAACTCGTCGTAGAAGTCAAACTCAATAAAAATATTTCATCGATCTTCATTACTAAAATGGTTTTCTATTTACTTAAACTTTTGACATTTGTTATTTTTTTTTTTTTTTTCAATGCCGGTACTATTTTCTTTGCAGGGTACTTTATTGATTTTCAAGCATTCTGAGACAGAGTTCGATTTTAAACGTAACGCGGACAAATGGAGTATGTTGAGCTTTAATTTAACAGTAGTTTATAAAATCCGCATCCATTTTCTTGTCTTTTTTTTTGAGTTTGTATTGTTTTTCTATTAGTTTGTCCTAAACCGGCATTACTCCAAACTTCAATCAAGTTTGGCGGCAAATGACACTTGCTTGCCCGTATCAGGCACTCGGTGTACATCCCCGGAATAATCCCTTGATATATATATTTTTTTAGCTGGATTTCAAATTCTCTAATATTTATTTTGCTTCTTCAATTGATGTTCCGAGGAGCATTGTAATTGATTTGGCTGTTACACCGGGTACAGGCAACCGTTCGACTCAGATATATACTTTTTGAGTTACGTCACGATTGGGAATTGAAGAGGTCAATTACGAAGGCGAGAACTGTACTATATTGACTATCGATCGTCTACCTACAACTATTCAATTCTCGTTTTCTAACTTTAAACAGTTTGTTTACGACAACGTTTGCAGGGCAAAGTCGTAATTTTAAAGTTTTACGTCACCTATTTGGCTTTGCAACAGAAACTATTAAGCTATTTTAATTGAAAAACCTCCCCTTTATTGTTGTTTTTAACCGATATTAATCGGAAAAAAGAAAATGGCTTTCTTTTGAGATTGAAAATAGACATTTGTAACATTATTGAAAAGCTTTGTTGTATTTTGATGGAAAATGGCGTCATCAAAACATATCTGCAGGTAATCAAACAAAATAACGACACAATAATAACAAAATAGCGTTTCTGTTATCTAATTATTGTAGGATTAAAATTTTCGAAAGATAGTCAAAACTACAGTATTAATTTTTCATTCAGAAGGATTTCGGTTTGCTTTAAGAGTGTTATTATTTTGGCTGCGATATTGAAAATACGGCTACAATTTTGTGCAATTATTTCAAATCATTTTTGGAGAATCAAATTGAGAAAAGTTATGCCCAGTTAATTATTGTATTAGGTTGAATTGGCACTGCTATACCCCGTTTTGACAAGCGATCGTGTGATGTGCAAGGTTGACATTCTGTTTCCTCGGAAAGACTTTGCCATCAATAACTTACTTTCGCAACGAATGATTTTGTGCCTTCCGGCGCAATTGAATTGGATAGCAGAAAATGTCATGTTCACGTGTAATCAAAATATTATGCTTCGCTCGAACCAATTCTTCGAAGGATCATTATTATTTTGTTACTTTAGAATCTATAGTATATAAAATAATGTTATCTATCGTTCGTTACATCCAATTCAAAGTGTTGACAAATTTAATGTGAAAAGTTTGTTTTTCAACAACACTAGTAAACTCAAAATCAATTTAATTATAGTACACCCACGGTACAGTATTATTTACACCGCAATACTCAAATGTAAGTCGTAAAAATAGTTTTAGAAATGTTGTGCGATTGAATATAGTTGAGCAAAAAGCGAAGTAGAGTAACTACTGTAATTTTGTTGTTAGTTTTGTGAGTAGTAATAATAATAATAATATTGGAAATGGTTTTACGTCCTCATTTTTACGGATGACTAATGACCTACAGTAAAAGTTAATGAAGGTGTAAAAATTAATAAGGGACATTTATTTAAGCAATAATGGCAGCAATGAATATTTAAAATGTCGTAACTGCAAGCGTTATTTTTCTATTGTTTTGATGAGCGAAACTTACTGTAGGTAGATACTGTATTGCGGTACGAAAGGATTACTCGGAAATACTGTAGGCCTACGTATTATAGCGCAGGTCGTCGTCAACTTAATCTCATAATCTTTAGTATCAATAACAACCTTTCACAGCGGATTTAATTATCTCTTTTCATTGGCTAAAAACAGAACCCAATTAGAATTATTCATTATACATGTACGTAATACTCCTACTCATCACAATAATTTCATAGTTCGTTTTTGAATTAATTGCCTCGAATGATATTAATTCACAAAAAGCTCTTAAAAATGTCTTAATTGGTTTCTATCTTCGTCTAATTTTCATTTCGAGTTCTTGAAGATATTGTAAAGGAAAAATGGGTGAGGGTGAGGAGGGATAAATAAATTGCTTTTGTTTGCTGTTCCATGAGTTGCGCAGTATTTAATTATCAAGCCGGGGAGGTTAGGTGATGGTGAGAGAGTAAGACTACATTTCCAAGTCCTGCATAACTAACCCGTCTTTCACTCGAGTCTTTTGAGTCTTGCTGCTTCCAAGAATTCATATAAAAATGCGCTCATATCCATTTCAAGTTATACAACAAAAGAATACCAGTGCGGCATGTGTATCTTGTAGTTTATGCGGGGAGGAATGATATTTTATGACCACACTATAGCTATATCGTTTAAAATTTGATAAAACGGTCGAATACCTTCGAAATGGCGTCTGTGAGTTCGAGTCATGGAGTAGGACTCAGCTTCGATCACGTCATCACTACTGAACGATAATAAAGGTCTCAGGTCTTTAGGCTGTTTTTTGTGCTCCCTATGCTCGTGAAACATACCCTGAAATATATAAAAACACTAAATTATAAGATAATGGTTTTTTTTTTATTTTTTTTTCTTAAAAAATATTTTTCTTTCGTTTTTTTATAGTTAATATTAGCGCATTAGCGATGGCGCAATACGTGGGAGTAATAGTGCCGCGAGCTTAATCAAGATTTTATCGGAACATTTTTAAGAGTGTAATTGGCAGTAGAAGATGAGCCCTTTGGTGGAAGTGGGTTAAAAACCTTTTGCTGATCAATATGAATAGGTCGACCTAGGGGTTTATGATATGAGAAGCTAACACATGATGTTCGGAAGGCGGCCGTGTTATTAATACGCTTTATAAATAATAAATGAGAGATATTTTCTCAAAGATATGAGGTGCTGTATTTTTGTAAGAGATATAATTGCGCAGAAGTAAATACACACGCAATTATAAAGAATTTAAAATGCAAGGAGAATTATATCGAAGTTAATTGCGGTGTTAGCGGTAAACTTCCAGTACGAAATTGCATCCGCACAAAAGGTTAGCGTTACTAATATACGAATTACTAATACCTGCATTTATTACTTTAATGTCAAACGTTGAACTTAGTGAAGATTTTGCGCAGCGCTTTTTTTAAGGCCTTTTAAATACTTCGTTAAATATCTGACGTCACTGTCAGTTACATGATTTTTAGCCCTTATGAAATATTTTTTTGTATAAAATAAATGGATTATTGCTTTAGTTTTTTTTTTTTGTAAATCCCAAAGTTAAAGGGGGAGGTTAAAAACTATTCCAATTTTTTTGTTACTTACTTCCATTTATTTAAAAAAAAAATTTAATAAATCTGCAAAATAGTGCAGATTAATTTATTAATTTTTTATGACGAAAAAGTTGTTTTGCTGACGAATACAAATTTATTTTTACGCCTACGTTTCTATTTAATTCAGTCATTGAGTTTTGGAATATTTACATTCTTGCGCTAAATTTTTAATCTTGTGCATAATTAATATTTAAGGACGTGTGGATGGTAGTGCGGGTGTAGTAGCTACATGTACTAGGCTACTGTATATCAAAATAATAGTGATAACTTCTAAATACTTCAGGCAGAAAAAGTACAAAATACTGCGTTTCTTAAATTATAAATATGATTAATACGAAAATTCTCCAATATTTTCTGCACTGACGGAGTTTTGTGTTTGCGCCGAAATATAAATGTAAAATATTTATTCGCAATATTTTTTCATGTGTTTTTCCAAATACCGGGTATTTATTTATTGCTACCGGTAGTAATGAATAACTCCAGCCATTTTATATACGTAATCTACATTAGCTTAATTAATTTTAAAAATAACTTTTGAAAATACGGCTCATATTATTTCATTCTCATTAGAAATTCAAACGCTCGTGTCAAAACATCCAACTCACGCGACACACTAATATGCTTTAGCGAATCCGACCTTAAACTAACTCCACGTTCTAACCTTGTACGATCGCGCGCACGCGAACAATATTCAGAAAGAAACAAAAATGATATTCAAAAATTCTCGAGTGTTTTGTTTAATTAAATTTTGGGAGTTCTACTCGGCTACGCCTTTGTCATTCCGCTCGCTTACCTTTTGCATGGTTAGGAGCGGTCGAAACATGGGACACGACTGTCTCACGTGCGGTAAAGGAGCTCGTTGAATTTCCTCCGCGTGCACGAAATAACTCTGCGAAACGCACGTGCACGTAGCGGATTCGGATTTCGCATCTTCCCGCTCGGTATCGGAAGTGGAGTCTGCGCGCAATCCCCCCACGTCATACCCGAATTGACGTAAGGTGTTGATGTAGGGAGGCGGACTCCTCACCAGGTGCTGCTGGATGACGTTGAGGGGGTGGTAGTCGTAGGGGGTCACCAATTCTCTCTTACCCGGAGTCGACGCCGGATTTAATAACACGGGCTTCAAAATTAACGTCTCGTCGCTGCGATGGTGCGTCGAAAAAGCCACTTCCGGCTCTCTCACGTACGATTGCATCATCTTTCTCTGCAAGATTGGATTATCGTGACGAGACAAACGTAAAGCCTCAAGGTCTTTGTCCAAATTACGGAAAGTTCGCAGAGAAGACTGATAATGTAATGTAACAACGGAAGATGTTCCTGTGGAGCTTCGTCGTTGAAGACCGGAAGTGAAGGATAGTCTCTCAGGCGAAGAGATTGCAGATCGATTTGATGCACTAGAGATGCGTCGAGAAGCGGATAATTGACGTGATGAACTATCGTTTGATGGGGCTTCATGTTCGGATCCAATCCAATGATTCGTACTTGGCGGAAGATTAGTTGATGATTTTACAAAGCGATTACTACCACCGCTTTGCTCAGAGTATAGATTAGTTAGCGAGCTTTTTATGCTCGAACTAGAGATTTCCTGGTTTTGACATTTTGACGAGACTTCCGGTAGTGACGACTTATTGGTTAGATGTGAGGCACTTGAATCCCTAGCAACAGCATTGGGCAAACTTCGCTTTCTGAAACTGAAGAAAAATAATTTTTAAAGACATAATTAAAGTGAAATTCGATTTTCGTTATTTAAAAAAAGTATTTAAAAAAAGGCTAATTTTTGAAGGATAAATTCTGTACGTGGAGTTTGTGACATGAGATTCTATTATGTCATAATATTAATTTTATGAAATTTATTGAGTTATTGACAATTGCGACATTCATTAATTCCTTGTAACTGGTCGACATGGCAATAATGTTTTCATATCGAAATTTAACGTTTTTTAATTAGCAAAAGTTTGTTTCAGCTATCATTTCAAAGCGTGCAAAAGATATTTATGTTGTTTGTATTTACAAGTACTGTAATCTTATTTATGGTGACCCCTTTTATTAATAATAATAATAAAAAAAAGGTATGCATATTATACGCTGTACCGGTAATGATTAACTTTCGCAATTTGTTTATGTATTGGTGATTATTCGGATACTGTATTTGACTATTTTAATTTAGCCAAGCAATTTGAACCAACCAGTGTATAGTTAGTTCGTCGGTTGTTATTTAATACACGCCAAGTATTTGGTTTTCGTGATCCATGCAAGGGCGTCGGTAGCTTTTGTGTTGGCCGGCTTGAAATTATGAATGCAAACAATAACAGTAACCACGACGACAATGCGAGTTTTATTTCCGTTTAATTAAATTTCCGAAATTGAAGTCGCCGCCTTTATTGTCTTTTGCATTAATCGATTTTGTAAGCTCGAAATACGATTCTCACTTGATCGGACTTGGAATATTTATCGTTATGGTGATAGAAAAATACATTCGCCAAAATCATTTGTGACGTACATCATTAGCATGTCTTTTAATTACCCGTCGTATTGACGGAGAACACACTACTTACATTTGCATCTTAATGAAGCCTTTGATAAGTATGCTGTTAATTAGAATTTTAACTTGACATGGAAACGGGGAATTTTTTGGACTACAGGAAGTTGACTACGTAAATATCTTTAAAAATACCCAATTGGAAGGCTAAATCACAGGGTCTAAGAAAAAAAAGAAAAGAGACAATTTATAAGTATTCAAGCCACGTCTAGATCTTGATTTGTTTTAGATGCCCCAAGATTTGTAATCGCGCAATTTTTCACCACGTGATCTTTAAAGATATCGTAGCAGGAAGTCTACATTTTCTTTCTTAAAGATCTAATTATCTATCGACCCGGACAATTGCTTGTTTCACGCATCGCCAATCACGTAATGGGACATGAGGGACGTAACAAGTTTAACCTATGCAAAGTCCTATCTCAGCAACTATTGACGTCACCTTTCATCGGACCAATCCTTAGTTCAGACAAGAGCATGGAGACTATTATTATTGTAAAATAAGTCTCAGACGACGCTAAATATACCGCGCAATAATTATTGTACGATAGAAAAATAAACAATCGGTGAAGCATTTTAAGGGAGAAACCTAGTAAGCAAAATAATGTTGAAACAATAGGAAAGACTAAACAATGAAGGAAATTCTTTTTTTTTTCAGTTGCCAAAACAAACGAAATTTTTAACTGCGTGTTATTTCTTTTCACGGTTTTACAAATCGATTGTAGGATACAGTATATATATTTTTAGCTACAGAATTCTTTTAAATGAGCGAGTTTGTTGTGTTATTTACAGAGATTTTATTTAAATTTTCTATAGAATTTAATTAATTTTGACGGTGGTTTTTTAAAATATTAATATTTTTGTTCAATCGTGTTTTAGTTAAATTTTCCAAATAGGATTTAACAGGAAGCCGACGTAGAGCTATTGATCCTTATTCAGAGTAGGCACTACGAAATAAAATTTCAAATAACATTCAATCATTGTGTACGGTACCTAAAATATAAATCGCTGTCATGTAAGACAGTTGTATTTCGTACGAGCTGTTATTAAAAACTTTAACCATCACTCGAAAACTGTCTTTTTTTGAGTGATCGCTATTGGGTTTTATGCAATTTTGAATTGCTTCTACGTGTATGTAATAATGCTTGACAAATTACTGTCAAAAACAGAAAATAAATTTGACATTACATGTACTTTAAATCTTTTTTTTTATTATTATTATTATTTTTAAAAAACCTGGTACCTACACAGTTGCATGTTATTTTTAAAGCTAAAGCATTTTACTGCAAGTTCAAATGTGATTTATTTTAAATTTGAATTTTCTTGCTATCTTGGCATAAATGTCAGTTTTTATTTTATTTTTTTATTACGACTGATACAGTATTCTGTTTATCGCTATGAGTTTTTCGGTAAAATTACACAAAGTTGGAATATTTTACACTTGTTGGCTTATTTTTTATACAGAAATTGGTCAAAATTATTTCGGGAATTTTTTTTTTTTTTAAATTATATATTATGAAATTCTGTAGTCTAATTTACGAAAACATAAACAAAAATTTAAAAAAATTAAAATAATAATCTAAAATGTTTTGCTATGCCCGGTACTTTATCTCGGTCGAATTAAAACAGTTGTAACTTGTAACGCAAGCGTGAATATTACTTCTAGTTTTTGGTAATTCCTATTATGAATTGGGCATTCGTTGGTTTATAGAGTGATTTTCGATGAAAGACCTTCTTACACGGTTTCTCAAGAATCTTATCGCTCGGTCAGAAGCCATAAATGTTGAACAATAGGAAAAGTTTATGAGCCATATTTTCTATTGACCTTAATCGTAACGAGCCCGGTCAATGCGTAAGGCGGAGTCTATAGGCATTACAGTACAGTGATGTAACAATATTTCGTAAGGCTTCCTCGAATAGGCACACTAAATTGCGGAACTTATTTATAAGACAAATCTAGTTTTTTTTTTGTTGATTTTTATTTTTATTAGAATACAGTATATAGTATTTTCACGCCGCCACATAAACATGTACAATATGTAGGAAGCGTTAAGTTTGAAATGCCTCGTGTCGCTCGAGGTAAGCATAATATCGTATCTGGTGTATGCTGTACATTTAAATCCAATAAATAACTCCACAAAGTTCGATAAATATCGACTATTTTTCAATTTCGCAGACGCGCTTTTCTTTTCGCCGTTTCAATTTCATCGGAGAAAGAGGTTTTCCCCCCCTTCCATTTTCATTCTCTTCCATAGCGATAATCTATACGAAATGAGGTGATAGTACTCTATTCCGTGACATTTATGGGCTTTGGGATTTTATGCGAAGGTGAAACTTTTAGACGAAAACATTCTTCAAATATCTCGACTCTGGTTTTTACAATCTTTACCACTATCAAACTCCAATACGGTAGTTGCGCGCTTTCTTTTGTTGTTAGTGCTGGATCCAGTGTCCCCAAACTTATCCTATCGCACTCCCTATTTTCTTTTATTATTTTTTTCCCCACTCTTATTTCTTTATCATTTCTTGATGCATAATACCGCTCTAAAGTGGATGCATTTATAAATGGAAAATTCTTTTTTTTTAAACATTTTTTTGAGGGGTTATATCTACGTTTTCGAAATAATAAAATTGAAACTGATGACCTCACTCAACCTTAATATAATCGATGTGAATTATAAGCAGAAGTGAATTTATCTCCTTGACCCATCATAACACTATTTTCATGCAGCCAAGTAACATAGTCAGTTATTAAGCTGCAATATATTTTACTCTCGCAACTTTGAAATGACTCGCACTTTTATTTTTTTTGATTCTCTTATTTCTACGAAATTTTGGTGGATATATTTTTTTATACAGTACCGGTATATTAATTATTGCAGGATAGGGCACTGATAACGTAATTTATTGGTTAGTAGTTCCTCTAAAGGTGGGCAGAAATTGACGAGGGCGTGAGGAACCACAATTTTTATTAATAATTATTTATATAAGGGCGCAATGAGAAACATACCTCAAAATAATATGGTTTTTTTATAACTATGCAGCAACATAGCAAAAATAACTAGGAGATTGTAATATATTATTGGAGCAGAAATGCAGTAGTTAATATTTATTTATTTATTTGATTTTATTGCTCACTCAAACGAGGCAAAAAGGGTAGTGCAATTTCCGCCGCCGCTGGCGTTTATGTTTTGAAGTTATCAATAAATCGATTTTATTATTGCATCAATTTAAAAAATAATACTGCACGGTATTTTTAATACATTTTAATGTGATTTTTAATATGGCGACATCTAGAAATTAACTTTGTAGAAATTTAAAATGACAAAAAATATACTCCATATATTTGTATAGTATTATTTTTGTCGTGTATTTTTTATATTGTGTCGTTTCCGGGGAGCGAAAAATAAATCATCTTTAGGTGAAACAACAGTAAAAAAATAACATCGAATAGTAATTAGGGAGTTATTCCCCCTGGACATTAAAGATTGTAGTCATTAAAAATAAAAGTTAATTGCGCCAAATTTTTTTTCTCTTGTCAAATTACAAAATGAACGAATTTTCATCAAAGAAAAACTCTACCAAACTTTTCACTTTAATTTCAAAAGATATATTTTATTTTAGAACATTTGGTAAACATTTGTGGAATACGTACGAGTATACTGGAATGCGAAGAATAAAACGCAACATTTCGATGCATACATCCGCGTTTTTTGAATAGGGTTTTTGACATATTGAAAATTTTTGTACTAACAACCCTGGTATTTGATGACTCGTTAATGATTTTCAAATGTCTGGCAGGGCAATAACTTTTGATTTTCGCGACGTTGAAAAGACTCATAAACCAATTTTCACTTGTATTTTGATTAAAAGTTGGTTTTCGCGCAATTTTTATTTTTTTGAAATCTAATTCCAGTTTGATAAGTTTTTATTTTATTTTTAAAGGATTTATCGAGATGGTCACTACAGTATTGTATCCGACTAATCTGTTTTAAACTAGCAGGTGCTGTCACGCCCATTGAAACGTGCACATCTGTCGCATTTTTATGTCTTTATCTTTTCAAGGTTTTTCATTTGACGCTGGCTTTATTTCCCCGATACATTTTGTCGGGATCCGCCATCCATCACCCACTTAAATTCCCCGATAAATTCGAACAATTTCGTTATGTTTGGATTTGGAAGATGTTCATAAAACCGATGTTAAAAGTCGTCATTAAAAGTAGTTAGGCTATTAGTGATGGATGTTAAAAGGAATTTCATTATACTGTAGAGCTGAAAAATCGTTAAACTTTTATGTTTTCATTATATTGTTTCAGGCTTTTATCAATAAGGTTTTATATGGCGCTATAAAGCGTTACTAACCCGAAAAAAACCTCAGGGATGCGCAAATTCTCGGAGAAAAATAAAATAATTTGTAAACAACTAACAAATTATTCAACACAAAATTTAATTTTGAACACGCTATTTTTTAAAAAAAAAAAAATTGAAACTGACAAAATAATTCGAGATAGAATAGTTTTGTGTGTTTTTTTTAAATTAACTGTATTACCGGTATCGATATTTGAAAGGCATTCAACTTTTATCTCCAAAAGAAAATATTTTTCTTAATCGATCGATTTGTAGTTTTAAAATAAAGTTATTTGCGTTCAATCTAAACCAATTTATTGGGTGGTTGAATTTTTCATCTTTCCATTCCGATGACTTTCTTAAAAATGTGCCATAAATAGACCGTTATCAAACTTTTTATTTTTTTTTTCTCTCCTTTTTTTTTCTTGAATAGCATTTTGTAAACAACGGAGAAAACCAACCCTACCCGTTTTACAACAACGAATATCTATAAAACCGACATTGTATTAAAGCTACAGATTAAATAAGATTTTTTTTTTTCTTTTTTCTTTCCAAACACTGTAGAAAGTTGTGCCTAGAATATATAAATACAGCTGACAACCACTTCTCCATTATACAGATTGCCAATAACGGTGAAACGCTCGCTCGCCTAGTTTTACCTTCCTACATAATACAATATTTTTGTACTCATCGATTTCTTGACACAATACGTTTACCAGCAACCAATTTTTTTTTTACTTTCTTATTTATCTTCTATATATAAAGATGAATAGGTAAATTTAGGAAAATAATCTTCGAATATGCTCTTCAATTTTTGTAATGCGAATTTAATTTAATAGCGCGTGACGTCCGTCAATACAACAGCTTATTAAACGCGTAACAAAAATCAAACGCAGACGTTCTCTTTTATTTTAATAACCTAATTATTACTATCATGATATATATATCGAGTGCGGGTAAAATATAGGCTTCACAAGCCCTTTCACCTAAAAAAAATTTCAATTTTGAATTTCTCGAAACATTTTCTAAAATTATTTCCGGGTCGTACTTGACTATTTTTTTCATTACATGTACCGGTACTGTTAAAATTTTTATATACGAGGATATATATTTTTTATTTTTACTTCCAAATCTAGTCAAACTATAATGTTTTAGTCTGCATTACTTCAAAATAATTTTTTTTTTAA
This sequence comes from Polydesmus complanatus, assembly GCA_034692225.1. NCBI lineage: Eukaryota > Metazoa > Arthropoda > Diplopoda > Polydesmida > Polydesmidae > Polydesmus > Polydesmus complanatus. The sequence goes on from JAQGAZ010000799.1 coordinate 39,899, forward strand.
AATCTTTTAGCTAGTGGTTGGTTTCCTGGAAAACATTCTGTACGGTGCGGTTCTGGCGATAGAAATGATGCATAGGCATTCCTACATTAATTTGAGATCATAAGAGCGGTCTATATAGCTAGCATGCCATAGTTATAGGGTCTGTACAGTACTGTATTGTGTGGACCGATGGGTGCGTTCACATCGATTTTTAATAGCTTTTACAGCTACTCGAATTTTAATGAAACCGACGCTTTTTATTATTATGGGAGTTTTATTAGGGTTTAAAGATAGCCTCTTGTGATAAGATAGAAAAGGTGCTTCGATGTTGGTTGGCCAGGCGCCAGATCCCAAGTCTTACACATTTTATAAACATCTTATGTAATCAACGCGCAGTTTGAAAGGATGCGATATCAAAATAATGCTGCACTCTTACATTAGGGTTAAAAGGGGTGCAACAAACTTTGCACATTTTTTTTTCTCCGTTATTTTCTTTATAAAGCAAGTTTAAAATGTCAGTATCGTAAATCTAGACATGGAGTATAATAATAATTTATATAATATAAAAAAGAATATTTTATTATTTATAAAAAAGAATATCCCGGTACTGTATTTTTGATGGACGTTTCAAGTAACATTTAATTTTTATGGTACTGTTTTAATGATTAAAACGAAATATTTTACGTTTCTTTTATAGATCTTTAGAAGCAATTAAATAAATCTCGGTTTATTTAATTTTTACTGAGTGAAGGCAAGCTCAAACAACGTTTTATGAGATTGTTAATAAAAGAATGAACTCGTAAAATATTTGCATTTAAATAACTCTTTAAAAGCACTTGTAATAATCTAGTGTGGATTACACTTTAGGCAGTTATCCAAAATAATTCGGCGTCGCGTAATTTAAGTCATAGACTCATAATGGGTGGGCTTATAATAGTACTTAAGTAAGCTTACTTTAAATTTACAGAATTTAATGTGGTACATTTATATAATAATTATAATTTTGACATTGTGTTTAATTCAATTGCAACTTTAATATTATTTTTTTTATTATTTACCGTATTTGAAAATTTAGAATTTGAACCTCAAATGGAAAGAAAATTCTTAAATAGATCTTATTAAAATTTGAGAGTGATATTTTCTTTAACTTAAAACATTATTTTGAAGTTAAAAAAAATACTGGTTTATTATTTTATAAAAAAAAAAAAGTCAGTTGCTTCACGTATGAATCGTCGCAATTAAATCTGTAATATTGCTTCAATGGTGCTAATGATGTTGGCAGTTTCTGGATTGTAAATGAGTTGTGTTAATTAAAGTAGCAGAACGCGTACATAAAACATTTTAATTTAAGTAATTTAGTTGACTAAAACCTTTGACAGGTATTTTATTTATCTATTGAAGTTGCACTGCTGTTTTCTTTTGCCGGTGTGGGATTAATAAATCAAAAGAAAATATATGGCGCAGATTGCGATGAGAGGGTGGGTGGGTGAAAGAGGAGGTGGAGGAGGAGGATAAGGTCGCGTGCAGCAAAGTAACAAGCTCGGAAGAATTGATTCCGCTACTTTCCGAGATGAATTTTGTTTTCTAAAGAAAAATCCTTTTTTTCGGCGAAGGTTGAAACGTAAAATTAAAATTGTCTCTTTATGTTCAAGAGATGTTTTTGCGAAATGTAATTCACAGGAGATTATTAAAAGAGTTGCATGTACTAATATTTGTTTTACTATATACATGTATTTAAAGCTATAAATTATACGATGAGAGTCCGAGCAGTAAGGTCGTGTTTTGTTTCGCTCCCTTTTATTGCGCTTAAAGTTTAAAGTTTAAAGTTTGAAGTTCATAGTCCGTTGATTGTATTATGAGCGATAGCTTCGAAAGTGACGTGTCGCAGCCAAGAGACAGCGATAGCTCGGCCAAAGGTTCGGCATTCCGTAAAAAAGGACGACAAAAAATACCTACTCCGCATTTGAACGAATTGAGGTTTCTTATTGAATCGACTGATAAATTGAAAGGCGATTTGCCATCAGAACATTTCGGCGTATTAAGTAGTTACGTAGAGGCGATTAATATCGTGTTAAAATTAACACAAGAAAAGAGACCTGGTAGAAGAAGTGAGAGAGAACTTTTCGGGCAACGTTGTGTGCAAGTGTACAAGTTTATTTCGGCGAAGTGTGGTTTCAGTTATAGACGTGCAGAGACATACAGCAAGTCCACGTGTACATCGCAAGATTTGGGCATGGCTTCCAATTCAAGAGACGACCAAAGTGTATTGAATAATTCGGTGAATCGATCTCAAGTACAAACTCAGTCCCCCGGTGGTAAAAAGTTGGAGGCCTTAGAGAAAAAAATGGAAAAGCGGATCGTCGATATGGAAAGAGGCTTGCGTGATGAAATCGAACAGTCTAATATAAAAATAAAATCGCAATTTATGGCCCAGATTGACGGAGTGAAAGCTGATTTGGTGAACCAAATGACAGCTCAACACCAACAGTCTCAGGAAATGTTAAAACAGATTCAAGATATGCTAGAGAAAAAAAATCATACATCGAACAAACGAAAACGATTAAATAGTCAGGCAGCTAACGACACTGATTCGGAGGACGGGAATGCTAGAGGGCCCGCGGGGCCTACTATGAGTTATGCGTCGGCTGTGCAGAACAAAAAAAGAAATCAGCAACGAAATGCAAATGTAAATATGAACGCTAATAATACGGATAAAATATTGCCCCATAGTCATAACCGGAGGGGTCGTGATGAGAACGAGGTGGGAGGTGGCGAGTTTTTGGACTTGAGTGACCCCGACGAAATTACGACGAAGTTTGTTATCGCTAAAATCAGCCGTAAAGCTAACCTTGAAACTTTAAAAAACTTTTTTGAAAAGAAGGGCATAATAATTAAAGACTGTCGACGATATGCCTTGATTGGGGGAGGAGAGTCGAAATTGGTATACCTGGAGGCACATGAAGAAACTGCAAGTGCTCTCGCTGACAACATAACATGGCCTAGTAATCTTGAGCACCGACCATGGCAGGGAGCACCGCCGGGTTTTTACAGCCCCCCGGAAGAAATGGAGGTCCAGGAGAAAAGTCCGACCCAGGACCACCCACCGGGGGAAAGCAGAGAGCGGACGTAGACAATAACGAGGGGTGTTTTAACATAGAGGGGAGTGTGACAAATACTCCAATAGGAGACGATAACCTTGACGTGAGTGGGTTGACACTCGATTATCCATTCTCTCCTCCAGTCTACAGTGTCTCGCTGCCTTACCCAGCCGCTAGTGTCGATTATGCATTGACTCCTCCAGTTTCTGTGAACGACTTATCATCTCTTGATCCATTACCTCTTCCAGCTCCACTACCTCTCTCAGCTCCAGTAGCCCCTTTACAGCTACAAACTAAAAAACTTAATATAGTTACCTGGAACTGCAATCGATTAATAGGCCGCATGGAGAAATTAATTGATTTCTTTGCCATCGAGGACGTGGATATTGGCTTAATATCTGAGACTTTTTTAGAAGCATCGGCGGAAGATAGAAAGTTGAATGTCCAAGGCTACACTTATGTTCGAAAGGACAGAGAGAGTCGGCGGAAAAAAACAGGAGGTGGGCTAATGGCGTTTATTAAGAACGGTATAGATTTCTCGGTTGTGCACTCCAGGACGTTCGAAAACGATCTTGAGCTACTGATTCTACATCTCGATTCGCTTAACTACCATGTGCTATTGTTCTATCGGCCGCCACACACTAACGTTAGGATGGCCATAGATACTTTGTTGTATTTCTCGGCGGGTTATAAACGACTACTGCTTTGTGGCGATATAAACCTCGATTCGTTTTCACAACAAGATCTACGTAAAGCGGAAAATTTAATCGGAAACGGCTTGGTCTTCCCTTTTCATACGCATTCGCGAGGCGAAAAGGGCATCGACTGGGTGCTTGCTCGCGATCTACAGTGCACTCGGCTCGTCAACAAAAAGTATGGTTCGGATCATAATATTATTATGTTCAGCTGCCATGTCGAGGTGATTGAGGATCGAAGACAGCATGGTGTGCGGACCAAGAAAGTGACTAATCGTGCAGCTATAGCGCGGTTTAAGGAAGAGCTGGAGACCACGAATGACATCGACGGAGACAGTATTTGGATAGTATTATCAGCTATCGCCGATCGGTGCCAGAGCGTGATTAACATTAATGAAGCTGCCACTCGTAGATGGTGGACTAGTTCGCTCACTGAGTTAAAACGACGGAGGCGCAATGCCTATAATAATCTCCAGGCTAATTATAATGCTTTTAATGATTGTTTTTATAGATTGTGTGATAGACGGTATCAGAAGGCAGTCCAAGCCGCAAAACGAAAGTTTTTTAATAATCTAGATTTACAACGAATATCTGAACTTTGGCGTATCCAGCGGCAGGTCAGAAAACCACCGCCACCTAAGATTGATTTAACCTTTATTGATATTAATCGTTTTTGTTCTTTTTTCTCAAATATTGCAGGGATGTACCTCGAGCGCCCTCTTAGCCTCTGCGTGGGGGACGAGACTAATGATTGGTCAATTGGATCAGTAACTGAATCGGAGATTCATCGACTAATTAAAACTTTTAAAAATAGAACTGCTCCCGGCTTATCCGGATTGGTCCCATCCCATTTAAAGGCACTCTCAAAGGATTGCCGTTCGGTGGTGGCAGCGAATTTTAACGATATAGTTCGGACTGCAACGTTTCCACCTGAATGGAAACGTGGTATTGTAGTTCCGATCTATAAGGGCTCAGGTGACAAGTTCGATGCGACTTCTTTCCGTCCGGTGACTCTCCTCGGGACGGAGTCGAGGCTATTCGAAAAATTCGTTGAAGAGAGATTGCGGTGTAAAATAGAGAGCGATCGAGTTCTCCCGGATCAGCAGCACGGCTTTCGGCATGGCCGCGGAGTATATACCTGTTTGACTTTCATCGAACAGTATATCTCCAAAGCTATGGTTCGGGGCCGTGCTGTACTTTTGGTACAGCTTGATATAAAAAAAGCCTTTGACTCCCTCCCGACGGGGGTCATCCTGGAGGAATTACAGAACTTGGGTTTGAGCGAATTAACTTTAAATTTATTTAAGAGCTATTTTCTATCAAGAACAATTAGAGTGCGCCACGGTACTGAAATGTCAAACGTTGAACAGGTGTCGGGGGGGGTTCCACAGGGTTCTTCCCTGGGACCCCTTCTCTACATACTTGCTATGAAGGGGTCCTTTGAGTTGCCTTTTGCGGGTGAGACCACCGGTTTTTGCGACGATCAGTACATTTTGTACGACGCGGAGGAGCAGAATTTTCGTGGCTTAATACCACTTGTTAATAGTGATATCGGACTCATCACGCAGTGG
>JAQGAZ010000800.1:0-45146 GCA_034692225.1 Polydesmus complanatus
ATTCGATTTGGTTGAGAAATAAATATTTTATGGGCAATTTTGTGAGGTTCCCTTTTATCGTACTCACCCTGTATATACAAGGTATTACTGTATTTATTACACGTACGAGTATATAACTGGAATGTATGTGCATGTACAGCATTTATGCAATACAAATAGCCTACGATAATAATAAAATTATAGATAAAATTCTGATTATGGATATATATTTCTTTAAAAAAAATTCAATTTTGAGAGCCGCTTATTTAATTTTTTTAAAAAAAAAGAAATTATTATTGTTGCTGTTTTCAAGTTTTACATTCATTTTTATTATTTACAATAATTATTTCTCTAAATGTTATAAATCCAGTACCGGAATTAAAACAAAAATGAACAATAAATTTGGTAATTTTCTTGAGGGATACTGTATTTTAATTACAGTATTAAAAGAATAATTAATGACGGTGCCGAAAGATTGAGAGTTACAATGTGGTGATCGAAGGTTGTAAATTGAAGGTTATCTTGTTTGACCTTATTCAACCTTGATTAAGCTGCAACGTCTAGCTTGACAATAAATTTAGTTATTTGCTTAGGTCTGATTACAATGGAGTCGAGTAAAATTAAAACTGGGAAAAAACTAATAAATACCGCAGAAAGTTGCGTTGATGATTTTTTAGAAGGATACGTAACTGTCAACAACTTACTCAAGTTACAACTACCTGATCGCATCATCTTCAGAAGTGACTATGAGGATATAATTAAAAAAAATAATGTAACTGTTATATGCGGTGGTGGATCAGGTCACGAACCGGCATTTGCGGGTTTGTTTAATTTTATTTTAAATATTTAACTTTATTTTAAAAATAGTTGATATTTTAAAGGCTATGTTGGGAAAGGCATGTTGACAGCTGCTGTAGCTGGTCCAGTATTTGCAGCTCCTCCCGTTTCAGCTATTTACAATGCAATTCAACTTATTGGCAATAAATCTAACGAAGGTTTGCGTTATAATTTGATTTAATTTTTAGTTAACAGGTCTATTATAATTATTATAACCAACAGGTGGAACGATTGTCATTGTCCCAAACTACACGGGTGATAAATTAAATTTTGGCCTTGCTATCGAGAAAGCGAGAGCTGCTGGTTACAGAGTAGGAAGTGTAATAGTTGGAGATGACTGCGCTTTAGTGAGTTCTGATAAATCAGCAGGCAGAAGAGGACTAGCTGGACTCATGTTGGCTATTAAAGTAGGCCTATAGTTTTACTGGTTCATAATTTCGCACGTGCTATAAAAAGCAATATATTTAAGATAGCTGGAGCTATGTCAGAAGAGTCGAAAAAGTTAGAAGAAATTTTACAAGTATTAAATAAATTAACACCAAATCTTGGTATTTGACTATATTAAAATAAAAGCACAGTTTTATTTTTAAACTTATTTCTATCATGTTTTAGGAACTATTGGTTTGTGCTTAAAAGAATGCTCTATCCCTGGATGCAATCCAAGCTTTGTTTTAGCCGAAAATGAAATGTCCCTTGGATTAGGAGCTCACGGAGAAGCTGGTGTTTCAAAAATAAATGTATGATGATAAAATCCTTTTTCCATTGGGTGGTAGTTTTAATTTTATTTTGGTGATGCTTGATTTATAGTTACTGTCCGCCAAAGATAGCGTAAATATAATGTTCAATCACATGACTAATATCCATTCAGCATCGTGTTTGGCATTAAATAAAAGTACAGTAGGCTACCGTATTAAATTATTACATATATTTTTATTTTGTAAGTTTTTACGCTATTGAAATCTTTGTTTTCGTGTTTAAGATGATAAAGTCGTGTTGTTGATCAATAACTTAGGCTCAACAACAACACTAGAAACAGGAATTATCGCCAAAGAAGCAGTAGCTTGGTTAGGTAACTATGGAAGTGTTGATATAATTATTGGATTTAATAGAATTGCGCAGAATACCAACTTTGTTTTATATTTTTTGTTAGAAAATAAGGGTATTGAAGTTTTGAGAGTATTTCTTGGTCACATAATGACATCTTTGGAAATGGCTGGAGTGGCTTTTACCGTATTAAAAGATGCTGAAATGTTTCTTAAATTTATCGGTATATTTTGCATTTAATTGCCGGGGCATTTAGTTACGTTTTTATTATTACTTTTATTAGATGCTCAAACAAGTGCATCAAGTTGGCCAAAAGTTCAACAATTATTACAGTCGACGAATCAGACTTCAAGAAATTCGAATGTATTGATTAGGAAAGAATCTTCTCAAACAATTCATAACGTAATTCCTAACCTCGGGGATAAGGCTATTACATTAGACGAAGGTATTTTTTATATTATAATAATTATAGTAACTCAATTTTTTAAAATTGAATTTCGATTTTATTTGCGATTGAAATTTAATGGTTTACAATTTGTCGACCAATAAAATTTCTTTTCAATTCTTCAGCCCACAGTACTAATCCGCTACTTAGCTTATTATTTAAAATAATATTTGGATTCGGTAAATGCGATCGTTTTAATTAATTTAGTTTATCTATTTGAAGGGAGTCGTTCATTGTTTTTAAAATGCATTACCAAAGTTTGCAACAACATAATTGAGGCCAAAGAAGAATTGAATGACTTGGATCGCGACTGTGGTGATGGAGATTGTGGAAATACACTGAGTAGCGGAGCCGAGGGTGAGTGAAATATAAAAACAATTTACGAAATATAATAATAATAAACTACATCCTATTGGAAAATTATCATAGCAATTTTAAAAGCGCTAAATGCATCGCAATTAGAATTAGATATTCCATTTTACACATTCCAACAATTATCATCTATAAGTTGTCAAACTATGGGAGGTGCGTCTGGTGCTATATTTGGAATATTTTTTGCCGCTGCATCAGTGCCTTTAAAGACCGAATGGTCTGTTAAAACTTTGGTTCAGGCTTTATCTGCTGGTGCAAAAGCTGTGAGCAAACACGGAGGGGCTGAACCAGGAGATAGAACTCTGGTACCGTAATTTTAAAGTATTATTTTATAAAAAAAAAAAAAAAATTTGGCAATTGCAGTTTATAGTAAATTAGAAAGGGAACAAATTGGAATTGATGACCGTTATTTAATTTTAGTTAGATCCGTTGGACAAAATCATAAAATCCTTCGAGACAAATGAGGGAATAAGCAGAAGTGAAGCTGCTCGATTGGCCGCTAAGTCTGGGCAATTGGGAGCTGAAAGCACAATGGCTATGAAAGCAAGAGCGGGAAGGGCAAGTTATGTACCGGAAAATAGATGCAAGCGGATGGATCCGGGAGCTAAAGCAATTGCAATTATCGCGAATACCATTAACGAAGCTGTTAACAATTAATAACGTTTTTAAGCTTTAAACTTATTCATAGAACTGGTACTTATCGGGTCTATTGACTAAAATATGTGAATGGGTCAGGATAACTGATAAGTGCTACGAACTTTTCAAAATAACGCTAAAATTTAAAGTAACGATAGATTACAAAATGCTTTAAAAAATGAGTTAATTACTTCTAACATTTAGCATTGGTTTATTTCTAACGATATTTTTATTACATGAATTTTCAATACAGTAATAGCATTACTATAATACATGTTTAGGTTTTTTTTAACAAAGTTATTGTAACATGAGATTTTCTGTTTAATTAAAAATTTCTTTTCGTTTTAAAGATGAGACATTGTTTAAAATAAAAATTTTGGAAGCTTAGTGAAGATTTAGAGAATTAATAAGCGGGGTAAGTGGTTCCAACGTATTGTACTCCGTTGTAGTTGTTAACGTAGGACTGAATAGTAAGTGGTAGTGAGTTAACTACTAGGTTGCATTGGGCATTTGGGCGACTGTAGTAACATAGAGTGTAGACTGACAAATCAAAAGCGGGACTCGAACCAATTAAGAGCTCTCCTACCGGTTTAAAGTTGGCGCCCCAATAATAAGGAAATCTAACCAGAGTTGCCTATATAAAAATAGTGGAAAACAATTATTATTAACCTTAGAATATTTATCTTATTATTATTGAAAGTCATGCACGGATTTGGTCAACAGGTGGATCGCAATATAACTTGTAAAAATTAATTGTACTCCAATTATTAAATTACTTTTATATTAATTTTAAGCTAGATTATTCAGTATAGTGTGCACGGCCATTGAGTGAAGTGGGAGATTTTTTGAATTTCTTACATTCCTCTGAACCATTAAAAGTCATTTTTTTTTTTGCTTTTAAAAAATATTGTTGATATTCTCATCTAAAGTTTAAAATAGCCAATTGTTTTTATTTAAAAAAAGTTGTTCATTTTATATTTTGAATGAGAATATAGTATGACTAAATTTGACTTTAGAGATGAGGGAAGGGAATTAATTCAATTCTAAATAGTCGACCTTATTACGAATTAAATTTACCATTATATTATAGCATAATATTATTGATTTACCCCGTTAAAGTCTTGAGATTTAACGTATCCGAGGTAGTTTATTTCTCCAGCTTGTTCTAAGGTGCAAAATCGAACCCAGTTGTAAAGTCCATCGACGGAGGCCGTTAACGTTACAACTTCTCCTATCAGCACATCTTCAGCTCCACTTGAGCTCAAAACATCTTGACGATTGTACAATGTAAACCAGATGGTTTTGAGAGTTGATTGAAATTGCGTGATCGAGTTGGGTACAATTCCTGTAGATATATTAATTTAGTAAACGTTTGTGATGCATTTTTTAAAAAAGCGTTTTAGGTTACCTTTTGAAACCAAATAGTTGAAAGTAAGAGTCATTGGTTGGGAAGCGACGATTTGGGCTAGAAAATCATCAATTTCTTGATCAAATTCGGGGTTACTTGTTTCAACAATTGTTTCGTCGGCATTGTAGTTGTCAAATAAGGTTTGAAGAGTAGCGTAGATCGGTAAAGTGTTTATTTCACTTGGAATGGTAGTACAAAGCCTATGTTTTGATTAATTAGAAGGCAAAGTAATTATTTGCTAAGAATGGTTATTGTTTTTTGAAATAATATTTATTTACGGTTGAGGAGCGTTATCTGTGCTGCTGCCATCTGGGATTACTCCTTGAAGGGCAATTGTCACTGCCAAGCGATCTGCGTCGGCATCCCAAATTTGCTGACTTAATTGCTGTAATTCCGCATCAGTTATGCTAGAAGCTGTTATATAATTGAGAAATTGAACATATTATTTTTATTTTACTTTTATTACGATTGACTAGATCTCAACTATCTGTAGTTGTTATGAATTTTATAGCTTATAATTATATGACCGTTATATACAGTATACTCGTATTAAGATAAAAAAAAAAGTATGTAAAGAGAGCTAAAAAAATTACCACAGACGTCGGCTATGTCATCACAGCAATTCTTCAATTGCTCACATTCCGAATTACATTGACAGGGAGCATTGTCATCAAAAGCTTGGCCGCAACGTCCTTTACACGAATCCACTCCTGAAAAAGAAATGGTTTTCTTAATGATTTTATAAAAAAATTTAATACAAATATTTTAAATTTCAAACCACAATTCGTGAGGTAGTCAGGACAGCAATCGTCGTAACTTATGCAAGTGGAATCGCATTGGCACGGCCACGTTGGATCATAGGTTGCGCATTTATCCTGGCACGTGATATTTAAGACTATAATATTATATTAACACGATATATTAAAATAATATTCAAAATAATTTTCAAAAAAATTTTAATTTTATTTTAAATTACTGGTGCTGCATTGGTCGATGTAATCGGGACAACAGTTGCTATATTGGCTGCAACCGGAGTCACATTGACATGGCTTTGATCCGTCGTAAATACCACATCGATTTAGGCAACTATAGTTTCCTTTTAAAAATTATTTATTATGAGTTATTCAGTATTAAATTTATAATTTGTTTAATTTACCTATGGTGCACTCGTTGGTATAATCAACGCAACAATCGCCATAGCTATCGCAATCAATTGTACATTGGCAAGGATAGGACGAATTGTAACTGTCGAAACATCTTCCTTGACAAGAGCTGCTATCTGAAGTATTATTATATTAATAAAATCATTTGCAAAATACGTGGTTATTTTTTAAATGAGTTTACCTCCCCGTGAAGAGACTATTGCAATACCAATCGCTAGCAAAGCGATTACGCAAAGCAATTTTTTTACAAACATATTGCTTTGGCAGCAGCAGTTATAATTACAGTGTTAACAGTTTATTATGATGTTAAATAATATTTTTAATTTGTTATTTTATATTTTTTTAACTTATCTATTTTGATATTTTTAATAATTTTGAATCAGGCATTATTTTTATCGTTTCAAGTGGTATATTTTTGCTTTTTGTAGAGTTTGAGGATTTAATGTACTGATACAGGCGGGTATTTATATTAGATAAAAATCAAAGAGAAACATTTCTGAAAAATAATTTGAAGCACTTTTATTCAAGTGTATGTGGAGGGGTGGTGAGGTAATTCAATTGAAGAGGCTTACACCTAAACAGTAAACCTTGATATGAATCCCCAATTAATTAACACTTAGATTTCGAAATGCATCTCGTATTTTCCTATTATTAAATTTTAAATTTTTGTAATTAATTAACTTCAGTTAACTGAAACAAACTACACTGTATTCGTTTTAACTTGTCAAATAAAGTCCATTTAACAAGTTACCGGCAATAAATAACTTTTAACAAATCAAATGAATGCTTTTTTATTTGTGATAAATTTAGGGTAAAAAATTTCCCTATTAGATAAATGATTGTACGCAACGCATCCTTTATTTTAATATGGTGAATTGTGCCTCGCTTTGAATTGTTTCAATCGGAATCATTTTTTATTGGACGTATTTACGTTTATTAGTCATATTAGTTCATAAAAAAGTATTGTAAAAAAGCTTACGGTACTTAATGTTATAAAATTACTTGAAATTTTTTTTTTTTTCAAATTATTTCTAGAGTTCAGTATTTTTATTAGACATTATTAATAAAATACAGTAATTACAAAAACAAATGCTCGAATTTTTGATGGATGATTCATTTACTGTATTGTAGGCTGTTGCGTTTAAATTGAACATTGTATCACCGATAATTATTATTATTATCATCAATCGAGATTTAATTGTTTAAATATTTTGATAATACCGGTAATTAGAGGTTAAAGATTTTGATTTGAGATGTGATTCTTTTCGTTGTTAGTATATAGAGTTGAAGTGAAGACGAGATAGTGTTTCACTAATTTAAGTTTAAAAGGCAGATAAATTATCAATAACTTAACTGATATGTTGGCAAATATTTTCGTTTTTATCTTTAGAAGGTGTAGAAACTTTCCCATTAAAAATAACAATTTCTTTAGGAGCTTATAACACGTTCACACCCAAAATGCGCGATATTTTGATTTATATCATTTAATTAATTAAATTTAAAATTGAGTAATTTATAAACGTTACATAATATGTAACTAAACTTAAAACAATTTTGTGAGTTAAAAATAAAATCCAACATTTAATAGTTAGGATAAGATGTTCCAACGTAGATAGTATTCAAGGTGTATGTTTGGATAGGCATTGCTATACCATTTAACTTAGTATTGCAAATGGAGTCAGGACGAGCAAAAAAACACAATGTGAAAATAGACATGTCAAAAGCGGGACTAGTTCCAATGAAAAATCCTCCGATTGGTTTGTAGTATTCGTCCCAATAAAATGGGTTACGAATTACGTAAGCCTAAAAAAAGTTAATTTCTTAGAATGATTATGCAATATATTATATATAATTATAGTTTACTCCATCTTCAATATTTTCATATTTAACATATCCAAGATAATTGATGTGTCCAGCAGCTTCTTCGGAGCAAAATCGGACCCAATTGTGAAGACCATTGATCGTGTTTCCACTTTCTTTCTCTCCCAATTGTACATGCTCTGCTCCACTTGAACTATCTGTTGTGCTTTGGCGATCGTATAAGGTGTACCAAATTTCTTTAAGTTTAGCTTGAAATGAGGCGGCGTCACTGGGCACCAAACCTAAACGGAATTTTTATTACTGCCGTATATTAAAATAGATTTCATTTTTCCATTACGTTATTAGAACAAACCTTTGGAGGCCAAAAAAGTGTTAGTTAATTGCATAGTTTCAGTTGCCATCACTTGGGTGAGGAAAGCGTCAATCTCATTTGATTCTTGAGCTGTGATATCTTCTGAATAATTTTCGTCAGCAATATAATTGTCGTATAGAGCTGTTTGAGCAACATACAATGGATTGGTAGAAACTTGAGGTGGAATTGTAGCACAAAGACTATTGAAAAATTAGAATTCAAACAAGTGCAGGCCTATTATTTAATTGCATTGCATACGGTCCAGGTGCCAAATCCGTAGTACTTCCATCTGAAATTTGTCCCTGCCAATCTAAGCCAGGAGCCAATCGATTTGGAGCATCTGCTGTCCATATTTGTGTGCTTATGTCATAAATCTCTTGATCAGTAATTCCACCAGCTACGACAGCACAATCATTAGTTTGCAATATTGGTTTTAATATACGGTATGCTTACAGCTGCCGCAGGCGGTATCATAGTCAGAACAGCAATCGATAAATGATGCGCATTGGTCATTGCATTGGCAAGGATAGCTAGCGTTATAAACGTTACAACGGCCAACACAAGAGTTAGCTAAATGTTAACGTTATTGTTTTAGTTTGTTAGTTGCTTTTGTGATTAGTTAAGATTACCTGAGCCGCCGCAGACGGTATTATAGTCAGAACAGCAATCGGGATATTGTATGCATTGTGCATTGCATTGGCAAGGATAGCTAGCGTTATAAACGTTACAACGTCCCACACACGAATTGGCCGCTCCAACTAAATAGGATCGTTATATCATAAGGGTTTATTAGAGAGCCAAAATTAGTGTTGACGATATCATTCATGGATTACAATTATTTCCATTTATCATATTATTGGCTTAATTGTATGATTTAGCCAAATATTAGGCTATTCGATCGCGAATTCGCATTAGTGAACTATAGATTTTTGTCTACTAATCTATTTTTGTATGGGTCAGTAGATTGCCAGGAATTTAAAATAAGAATCTGTTATGAATAAAGCTGTAGCTTTTAGAATTCGTTAGTTTGATCGATCAAGGTTAAAAATAAATCTAATAAGTTTTTCCTTACCTTTATTTATTTTCTTTCTTCGACTATTTCGCTTGGCTTCTGAATATGAAGCCTCCAAAAGGAGGCAAGAAATGAAAATCAAAACCAAAATACTTGTACTAAACTTCATCTTGCTCAAATTTCAAGTGTAGCAAAACTGAGTAGGCTATGATTTTTTTTTTTTAAAGAAACAAACATCTACAATCAGAATCAGATAAAACCCTCTCTAAAAAAACGTGATTAGCGAATGCAATAAATAATTGAGGCCAACAACAATGAGATAACTTAAAGTTTAAAAGTAACCAATAATGATTCTAACTATTATTGGGCCTACAGTATAACTATTTTAATATAATGGATCAAACGTATTTCTTGTTACACTGGCAAAGGATGCCAGTAGACTCGATTTATTAACAATAACCGGATTATTTATTCTAGAATGTTTAGAGACGGATATTAATTTGACCTTCAACACAGTTATTTACTCATTCACGTTACATGATTATGCAATGAAATTTCTAAGCAACATTTATTATTAATTTTTTCAGAAATTAAACTATTTCACATAATATTATTCTTTTTAACAGGTAGCAACTTTTTTTTTTCCTATAGAATTCTAATAATAATTATTGCACTTTCATGAAGGTGACTCGAAAGATTAAAAAAAAAAAAAATCCGTACTGTAGGCTATATAGCCTATTGCTAAAGTACCGGTAGTATACAGTAATAGTAATTAATTATCCTGTAGGCCTACATGTATTTTTAACGACCAAGATAAAATATAATTTTAAATCTAATCGAAATCACTAATCATACATTTTATAATTTTAATCTAATAAAAAATAACTACCAGTAATACAATAATACTGTAACAAAAAATAACAATTTAAAAAAAAAAACTAATACATGTAATGCAAAATAATATATTAAGCAGTTCGCAGCAGTTTAGACTGTCGCTTTTCTTCTAATTCGGTTAACTGTTGTTTAACTATTTCTGCTCGCTCATTTAAAAACTGAGCATAGTCTTCAGGAACAATTTTATGAACAACTTTGATCCCGTGTGAACGCGCCGTCATAATTAATAGCTTGCAAATTTTTTCTAGAGATTCGCATTCCAGGGGTGGATCTTGTTGTTTAATCTTAGCTATTTCATATATATGTTTAACAGTCATCATGCCAGATATTTCTCTTCCTATGGAAACATTCATTTACCAAATTTATGTTACAAAATTTAAAAAAAAAAAAAAAAAAGACGATTTTATAAAACTACAAGTTTACCTGGCTTCATTGCACCACGATCAATTCCTGCAGCTTGTTTTACAAAATATGAACTCGTTGGTTGATGAATGACCAAGTTATAACTGCGGTCAGCCTAAAAATTAATTTATATGTAAAAATACGCTTGAATATTTTGTCTAACAGCTGTAATAATAATTATTATAGTGCATGAAGTTTACATTGACAGTGATTCTAACTGGTAAAGGAATTCCTTCTTTAATATCCTTCGTTCTTTCGTTAAATTCTTTGCAAAATTGGCTAATGTTAATATTTCTCTGTAAAATGAACAAGATAAATTTTAATTTATAATAATTGTAAATATTATACAGTAGGAAATCGGCAGCTCAACCTGTCCCAATTGAGGTCCTAACGGGGGTCCAGGACTAGCCATTCCAGCTGGAATTCGAACTCTCATAAAATTTCCATGAACTATTTTTACAGCAGCTTTTTTAGCCCCTCGTATTCGCGATGCCCCTCCCGACATATTTTAATTAGTTCTAAATTTAATTCAAAATAAGAAAAATAATTTATTAAGGTAAACATGCGCTAAAATTAATGCCGAAGATACTTGGAAGAAACCTAACTGTGACGTCATTTTGCAACGGACTAACGCCATCTGGTGGAATTAGGTAGAATTTCATAGTATGATTTCCATTTTGAACAGTTTTGAAGTTGAAAAGTTTCAAATTTTGTCTATAATTTTATGACATGTGGTTATATTATGCAGTAAATTATCATCCTTGAAGATAGCACCATTCCATTAAAAACCTTTGTAATTCATTTTATTTTTAGAATGTGATTTATTTGTGAAATATTGGTTAATAAAGCTTGGAGGAGGTTAACCTGTAAGTATACACATGCATTGTATAATCTTCCTCTCTTGAGTCTTTTGGATTATCATATGCACCTGAATTTGGTTTGCTTACATAATTATGAGAATATTAAATTTTGTTAGAAATATCTAAGGTCATGGAAGACTGGGATGACGATAACGATATCGATAAATATATGCTCGATCTTGCTATTGAAGCCAGTATTAAAACTTACGAAGCTTCCCATGTAACCAACAATGAAGCTGGTCCTTCAGGTTATAAACCCAATAAACCTGCCGAAATTGAAGTGAAAGATTTACAAGTACAAATTAATCAACTTGACATTGTTGACGGGTATGATGTGGACGCCGGAAAAACTTGGATTTATCCAATTAACTATCCACAGCGTGATTATCAATTTAATATTGTCAAAAAGGGACTATTTAAAAACACTTTGGTTTGTTTACCGACCGGGCTTGGCAAGACATTTATCGCTGCGGTCATTATGTATAATTTTTATCGCTGGTTTCCCAAAGGAAAGGTTATTTTTATGGCACCGACGAAACCTTTAGTGGCACAACAGATACAGGCGTGTTTTGAAATAATGGGAATAACGCAAGACGATATGGTAGAAATGACTGGTACGTACATTGAATGAAAGTACCAGCATGTATATGATCAGAATTAGATTTTTAAATTTGTTTATTCTAATTAAAATAGGTGCTATAAATCCAATTGAAAGAACACTAAGTTGGAAGACCAAGCGTGTGTTTTTCCTAACGCCTCAAGTGATGGCTAATGACTTAAGTCGGGGGATTTGCATGGCTCGTGATGTTAGGTGTTTAATTATTGACGAAGCTCATCGGGCTCTTGGAAATCACGCGTATGTTGTTGTACGTTGTAAAATAATAAAAATTTAATTAAGGAATCAGGTTGTTGTTTTTTTTTTTAAAAAAATTAATTTTTTTTAAAATTGAATAGGTTGTGAAGGAATTATCCAAGTATACGCGAAATTTTCGAATTGTGGCATTAAGTGCAACACCAGGAAGCGATGGAAGAGCTGTTCAGCAGGTTATTTCAAATCTTCAAATTGCAGCTGTAGAAATAAGAACAGATGAATCGATCGATATTACACCTTACACACATAATAGAGTGATAGAAAAAGTTGTGGTACCTCTCTCTGACGAAATAACTAACGTTAAAAAGGCCTTTATGCAGGTTTTCAAATTGTTAATTTTATTGATTGTATAGTTGTTACTAACGTTTATAAATTAAAGATTGTGACTTTAAATGTCAAACGGTTAGCGGACCGAGGAGTTTTGTGGAATCGAAATCCCGAGTCTCTATCTGGATTTGCATTGTTAAAAGAGAGGGATAGATTTCGTCAAAATCCGCCCGATAGACTTCCGAGACAACAATTTTCGTTTGTGGAATCTCAATTTGCTCTTTGTACTAGTCTTTACCATTGCTTGGAACTCCTGCAAATGCATGGGCTGCGCTCATTTTACAATTTTATTCAAGGTAATTTTTTACTATTCATTTTACTGGTACAGTATTTAAAATGAAAACATTTTAATAATTATACTTTATGCATTGAAGGAATTATGGATGGGCAGAAAAGTCAACCTTACGCAAGAAAAGAATTATGTTCAAACCAAACGTTTTTGATAATGTTCGAAGATTTGCAACGAAAATTTAACATTGAAAATCCACAGGTTAAATTTTATTTTACAACGGTTTATTTTATTCTAAAAGAGACAACCATTATTTATAATTTAATTATTTTTGTTGAAGGAAAATATTATTAGTCATCCAAAATTGGAAAAATTGCTAGAAATAGTACTCGAACATTTCAATCGCTATAAAAATAGAGGTAAAATTTGAAAATGACTTGTATAATATAATATTTTTAATTGAAATTGTTTATTACTATTCAGAAATATCAAACGAAGATCCATCGACTCGTGTAATGATTTTTGCACAATATCGTGACACTGTAGATGAAATTACAAAATTGTTAAACAAACATAATCCTCTTATAAAGGCTATGAGTTTTGTAGGAAGAGCTAATACTGGAAGTTCGGGGAAAGGTTTATCCCATAAAGTTCAGCAAGAGGTGAAAGGAGATTTTTTAAATATGCCGAATTATTAATTTACTTATTTTCGTTGTAGATAGTTGGTAGATTTAGGTATGGACACTATAATACGTTAATATCAACATGTGTAGGCGAAGAAGGTTTAGATATTGGTGATGTAGACTTAATTATCTGTTTTGATGCTCACAAAAGTCCTGTGAGATTAGTACAAAGAATGGGTAGAACGGGAAGAAAGCGGGATGGACGAATTGTCATGCTTATAACTAAGGGTAAAGAAGAACAGGTAAGTTCGCTTTATTGGATTTCTGTTATAAGCTACCTAGCATTAATAATAAATACCGGTAATTTATTATTTTTAGATTTATAATCAAGGGCAATATAATAAAAGAAATATTAATAAAGCTATTGCTAACAGCAACAAAGAATACGAACTTTATCAAAATAATCCTCGCATGATTCCTGATGGTATGGAACCTTCCTGTCATAAAATGTTATTAACAGCTGAGAAATTTCAAGTAAAAACTGGAAAAAGAATTATTGGTATGGTTTTTTTTCTATTTTAGAGCAAATTTATGTATAACAAGTGTCTTATTTTATGTGACAGATTTAAAATCAAATCAAAACACAAAGGCTAAGCAACTTAAAATGGGCGACAATGGTTTTTTGTCATTAGAAGAAATTTCTGATTGGAATCGTGATTTTAAAATTAGTCCTTCTCAAGTTCCAAAATTAGATTTGAGCTCAAGAATGATTAGTTTATCAGATTCTATTGATAAGGTATATCATTCCACAGTAGGGAAAGAAGATGTCAAAAGCCTTTCCTTAAATAATTGGCTGCCTTGGCAAACAACTCTCCAAACGTCGTTTTTCGTTAGTCATACATGGAAAGCTTCTATTTTAGTAAATACAATGCGCTATTTAGAAAATAAATCTCTAGAAATAGAAATTGGAGGTATGTTTGAAAAGAAATGACTTTTTTACTGGTTATTATAGCAGTAATATTTATTTTCAAGAAAATTTCTTTACCGCCCAAAATTTAAATGCTTGATTATTTTATTTTTGTGCAAACCACTAAATGAGAGCAATATTAGATTAAAAGTTTGATGCATTTTATTAAAAATATGATTCAAATTATCTTGAATTATTAAATGAGAGCAAAAAACTGCTTGTTACCCGTGAGGAATAATCCAAGTCATTTCTTCTAAAATCAAATCGTAAATTTATTCTTTGTAATATAATTCTATTTTATGATTTTTAATTTACAGGCAAGCCTAAGGTAGAAGATGCTAACATTGTTCAGTCGCGAAATTTATCTATTGATCTAGAAGTTCTGGGTAATGCAGTGAATCACATATTTTTTTTTAAATTTTCATAATTAATTATATGTTTTCAGATGTCAAAATGAAAACTGAGCCAAAGGAAACCAGTCCAGTTAAAACTATCCATAAAAAATTAATTTCAGATTTTTTTCAAACCCTTCCAAAAAACTTGAACGAATCAACTTCTAAAGTCACTAAGGAAATGACTGTTATTGATTTAGCGTCAGATGAAGAACTTGAAACTACAGCAGATAATACACAAATAGTTGATTTTTTTTGCTATCCTAAATCAGTTATGCAAAAAGAAAAAAATGATCAAAATTCTGATCTTGTTTATGATGATGTAATTTTTTTAAAAAATTGGATGAAGTCGATTTTTATGAATTACTCAAAGAAGCTACGATGTGATGTGGAGATTGAAGAATCTACAGAGGAAGAATTATTTCTTAATTGTGATATGACTATTGATATTGATGAAAATAAGGAAGTTATTCCACCTATTAAGGCCCAAAACGATTTATTAAACGCTTGCCAAGTGTCTCCTATTCAAAATAAAACAGCAGTAGAAACTGAAGATTTGGATGATGATTTACTGCGACATTGTGATATGCCACCAATTGTGCCTTCTGATGTGGATGATGAATTATTCCTGCAGTGTGATATGCCTTCTGTAAAAACAAAAGACTTTGACGAGTCTAACAATATTGTAAATAGTAAATTAAATTTTTTGAGCTATTTACCAGGCGATACTATGTGCGGAATAACTCAACTGGTTAATTTGGTCAACGCAGATACTCCAAAATCAGTTGAGAAAGTCAATACGTTTAAATCTAATAATCTTAAGGATTCGTCAAATATTTGTATATCAACACCAACAACGTATTTGTTTGAAAAAGCATCAGAAATTATTGTTAATGAAACTAAAGCGAACTTTAATTTATTACTAGAAGACTGCGATTCGGATGTCATTCCTGCATCTCCTCCTGAAGTAACGGAAAAACCACGTTTTCTTATTTGTTCAAGTCAAAATAATCCATATTTTAATTTGAGCCCAATTGAACGCTCGGTATCTTTACCGGCAGTATCGCATTTTCCAGAATTAAGTAAAGAGAAACTTGGGAAAAGTAGAAGAACCAAAGGACCGGAAACAACAATTAAAGCGAATGTTTATCCTTCGCATAGCACCCCCAAAGTGTTTGAAATTACTGGCAAAGTGAATCGTTGTCTTTTACCAACCACTCCTGAAGCAACAAAACCAAAAAGAGAAGCGAATAACGGTCATTCTCCAAATACCCCGAAGACGACAAAAATATGTCATGAAGCAAATAACTGTCATTCGTTTGCTACTCCAAAAGCATATGACTTAGGAAATAATTCCAAATTTTGTCAAACACCTATAATTCCGGTAATACAGATAACAAAATCAAATGATGATGAAAGTGATGAGAGCATTATTTTTAAACGAAAGGCGAAATCAGAACTGCCAAATTGTAATAAAAAATCAAAAGTAGTACATTTAATTTAAAAACGAAATTTACAATATTATTTAAGTGTCTATTTAAACTTTTTAGATTCAACCTGGACGATTTTTTATTGAAAGTCAAGCTGTCGCTGACGATACAGATCCGTTTGAAACAGATGATGATGATGAGTTCGAACAGTGCCTAAACGATAGTTTTGTCGATAATGCGGTTGATAATGGAGCAGATGGTATTTTTTCAATGTTTTTAAATAATTTTTTAAAAAATTTGTATTAATACGCTAAATGTTGCAGAATCGCAATTGGCATTTTATCTTCGATCTGTTAAAGATTTAGAAAAACCTGGACGAGCATATTCTACTGCTTCTTGTTCTAAACCTCCAATTGAAGAGAACATATTTTCTCAGGCGGCCAGCACAGACGATTCTGACTATATGGAAGACAGCTTTTGCGTTGGCAACGATCAATTGGATTTTGAAATATCACCAACTAAAGCAATATCTAATGAAAATATGAAATGGAAAAGAATAAAAAACGATGTTCAAAATAGCAGTTCTACTTCAGATGAAACGGAAATGACTGAAACTAACAAGAGTTCTTGTATAGTAAATCCAATTCCACAAACATCTAAAGTAATGAACAACCGCATTGAATAAACTAACTGAATTTTTTTAAAATATTTACACGTAAACAGGCTGGCGAAAAAGCGAAAAAAAGGAATCCAGTCATCATTTTTGTCAGCAGCAAAGAAGTTGCCATAGCATCGCCAATAATTTCTAGTCTAAGATTCAAACATAATGTCGACATTCAAGTTCGTTCAATTTCTGATTGCGATTATATCATTAGTAATCGCGTAGCTGTCAAGAGAAAGACGGTGTCAGGTAACCTTTTATTTTCTCGGTTTTGATTTTAATTTAATTGTAGATTTATCTAGATGTTGCTGACATCAATGCCCAGAAAGGGTTATTGGCGACTATAAAAAGTTTGGTTGCCATTTACGAGAAGCCTTATTTGATTATTGAAGATGATCGACCAATGAACAATGCACACGCGAAACCTAACCTTCATACGATATATTTTGATTCGCTTTTAGTTCAAGTATCTGCATCTCCTGTGCGCCTTCTCTTCAGCTATTCTCAGGGTAAAAGATTTAATGATATATACAGTAATTTATTAAAAAAATGTATTGATTTTATTGCAGAAGAGACTGCCGATGTTTTAGTAAATGTGAGCGAGTCCGAATCGAGAAAAGGGTACAACTTCCAGGGTTTCTGCGAACCTACTTCCGGTAAAGAAAATGTTTTTAAGTTTTATTGTTCACTGCCGGACATCAGTTATTGCGCGGCGCTAAACTTTTGCAACAATTTCAAAAATTTCAATGATTTTGTCAACAGGTATGTAAATAATAATTTTGCTTAGGCTTAGTAAATCTATTTTTTAAACTATTGAAAAGTTATTAATCCTTGCGTGTTTATAATTTTGAAAATTATTTACTCTTTTAAATTGTTTCGATCATTCTATAATTCGATAATACTTTAAAGAGTGATCGTGGAAATAGATTTACTTTTAACTAAATAATACTTTCTAAAATTTATTGAAAATTTTAAATTTATTTAGTTCGTCGGAAGAAAAGATTTTGAAAGGCCGCATTACCAAATCAAAGGCCGACCTTATTGAAAAGTATCTTCAATATCGTGCATCAAGTTTTGTATATTCTTAATTTACTTTCTATAAAATGTGATAAGCATCAAAAATACATGTATAATATTATTTATTTAAATTTTCTAAAATTTATAGCTTAGAAAATTAATCAAAGTGTTATAAACAATTTTCCCTTTATCAAGTTTACAGATGGCACTGCCAATGATTAAACCAATGGTGGTTAATATTATCAGATTTTTTGTTCGAGAAATGACCTGTGTAAATAAAAACTTAAGATTTCTATTTTGTTGGAAATACCTTAGATTTGATTACCTTATCTTGCCATTCTCTCTTTTCAATGCAATGATGGTAGCGAGTTCTTGAAAAAGTAACCTAAGTTTATTTATTATTAGAAAATTATATGGCAGAAATTAAATTATCTGATATACCATAGTATAAAGGGGAACCCAACTATTTGGAAATAAAAAATACAGGAACCTATCAAGATACTTGCGGAAGATAAAGGATCGAGTATTTACCAAGTGACGCATCTGGAATATAATTTTTATTTGAAACTCTTAAATTAACAATGCTTTATGAGTAATTTTTATACCTCAACGTAGTTATAGAGCGCAAGGTCACAAATGGCTTCGATATCAGGGCAACGGTATTCACTAAAAGCCGGAAGCACTTTATCTGCAATGAAAAGCCACGTTTAGTTTTGTAAAAGTATTGATTTTATTTTTAACTAACTTAAGTCTTCATTATAGGTGTCGAGAAATTGATTCAAAATCTCGCAATCTTCAAACCCCTAAAAGTACGGAATTACTAAGATTTTGAATATACTGTAATTGCAAGCAAAGGGCCATTGCATTTTACACAATTCATTCCTTGTCCATAGAATGGAGCCATGGCATGTGCGGCGTCTCCAAGAATTAAGGCTTTATTTTCCACATTTATTGGTCTGCACTACAGCTTATTAAATACATCAACAACTTTAAGTCCAATTCAAATTAATGCTTACTTTGACTGTTAGCAAATAAGATGCTTTCATGGAAAGGTAATCATTTACAATTTCTTTTCTAAAAAATGAGAATAATTTCTGAAAAAGCATTATACAGTATAGAAATGTAATGTCGAATTTTTAACTTACTCGCCAAGCAGTGGTAATGCATCAGGAAATTGATTTTGGAAAAAAGTTAATATTTTGATTTCGGAATTTAGATCGTCAAATATGTTTAAAGGCATAAATAGTGTAACGGTGTATGTACGATCTAAATTTGGTAGAGCAATTAGCATAAAGTTATCTCGAGGCCAGATGTGCAAGCAATTGGACTCCATAGCAAACTGACAAAATTCAAAGTTAATAATATTAAGATTAAAGTTTAAAAGTGTTTAATTTACTTCTCCTTTGTTATTAGGGGGCATTGTAAATTCCATATAACCATGGTCAAGAAATATTTGACTGAAGTTGCAAACTGTTTTAATGTGTCTTCTGACGGTCGAAAATGCGCCATCGCAACCTATTATTAAATCGGCTGTCGTTTGCGTTGTGGACTTGTCAACTCTGAATGGTAAGCGTCAGTATCAGTATATTCTTTATTAACTTTTATAAGAATTATTGTCTTCCTTACTTTGAAAATGTCAAACTGCTTTCTATTAAATTTGCGTAAACTAACTTGTTGTTAAAATGACAATTGACATTAGGATACTTTTCGGCTTCTGTTGAATAATAAAAAGACTATGGAAATATACATGCATTTATTTTTAAGAAGCAATAATTACCGTCTAATAATATTTCATTCAAAAATCTTCTTTCAATTGAATAAATTGCCTTTAGTAATGTTAATTTGATTATAAATTAGGATGTATAATTCATTTTAATTAATCATGTAGTTGTCTTAATACAGTACTTGAGTTTTATCTCCATAGCGTATAAAATGCTTATGGCCATTGATATCATGAATAAGTCTTCCTTCCATTGCAATTGCACGACTTAGAGCTTTGTCTTTGAGACCAACTATTTGTAGACCGGCGATTCCTCGAACCGATAGCGCCAAGTTGATGCTTTTACCCCGGACATGCTCAGTTTTTCGTATGTCTAAAGTAGTTATTGAGTAATAATTAATTTAAAATTCTAAATCTTGCCAATTACAAAAATTAGAAGCGATGGATTACCAGATCGAGATTCGTAGAGGTCAACATGATAGCCGCGCTTTGCAAATAAACAAGCAGCGAGGGAACCGACCTTAAATTATAAATTTGTTGTAATGTTTTTTTTTTACTTAAAATTAACAATTCTATTAATAAATTTGAAATGCAAATTTAAAATAGGCAATATCAGTTCCGTTACGTTTTTTTTTTTAACTTAATAACGAAAAATTAATAATGAAATTAAAACTAAATTACCAGTCCTCCTCCAACTATCGCAACGTGTGATTGAGTTGTATTTTGTGGCATTTTTCATGAAAAATTTATTTGCAACAATTACTCTTTATAGTTAAAGCAATATGTGATGGAAAGTTAATTTAAATTTTCTTAGTCGACATTTGATACGGATCTTAGATATATAGCACTTCGATCTGATTGGATTTTTAATATGTAGCACTTTGACCAGAATTAGATATTAGTAACACTTTGTGCGACAAGTTAAATTAATTATTGCAGTTTGCGAGTCAATCAGATCAAAATAGGACTGTAGTTTGTTGAATTTGACCTCTGGATTATATTTTTTGATATGAGTGTTTAGGGTTCGATTTCAAATATTTTGTGGCTAAAATGCATTGTTATTGCATGCTAATTTGTTTTTCTTTCCAAAAAAAATAATGTCATTGCTAATGGGCTTAATATGCTTAATTATGCTTAATAATTGTTCATGGAGTACGAAGTTCGTACATTGCGGGTATTGTTATTGTGTTATGCAGATAATATAAATTGTATCATTATAAGGCGCTTACGATTCTTCATGCTTCTATAATAATGGGTCATACCCAAGGTTAATTGCATGCAATATACCTTTTTCGAATTTGGTTGAAACGGCTGTCTAGATACCAATAAAAAAAAATTGAATGTTGTTCAGAGGACCCGCATTGAACTACAGTAGACATTTAAAAATTAGTTGTTTTTGAGTTTACATTAATACGAGTATCTAATTATTTAATTTATAAATTACTTTAACTAATTAACCAATAAGTTTAGATGTCTTATAAATCCTCCCATGTTGGGCAATTGACCTGCTCCTCCAAATTCGATAATTCGGAAATAATGCCAAATTAATATTAAATTATTTATTATTATTATTTATTTATTTCTTAGTCGCTCAAGGCAGTACTGGGAGGGGGTTACAAAGTGGTTGGGAGGGGGGGGAGGGGGATAAATCAATCAATAGTGAATAATAAGCAAATTACATATAGGAAGTAGATATTATAAAACAAATTCATTAGTGATTACATTGATTAAATTTACAATTTTATTTATTAATTTGACTAATTTAAGTTATTTGTTTTAATTATATAATACAGTATTATAATATCATATCATGAGGACACAAGTAGTGACGTAGAAACATAATTTTAAATAAATACCGGTAATAAACATTTTTCAAACATTAACTTGCAATCATTTTGTTAAAAAGAAGCACTGCATAATTGACAATTATTTTATAAATTTATAATACTTTGAATATTTATTTATTGAAAGTTAATTTGCTATTTTTGTTGAATATTATTTTGTTATGCATTTTTAAGTGCGTTGTGGGGTAGAGTAGAGGCAGGAGAATTTTCGTAGCAACAGACTTGGCAACGAGTAAACAGTGACCGAAAGCCGCCAGTAGAAATTAATCGAAAAAATATACTCTTTCAACAAAGACTGAGATTTAATTGATTGAAAATGGAAATCGTTATTATCAATTGGAAACACCAAATTTTAATGTCACATTTTATTTTTCTTCGAAAAATTAAGCAGCTTTTCATATCAAATGGATGATTGAAAATCTATAGACTAGGTGAGTTAATTATTTTTTAAAAAAAAATTATTACACCAGCTTTTTATAATTATTATAAACGGTATTAATAAGGATTGTTTTAAAAAACTTAAAAAAAATTAATGTTTATTTACAGTACTACATGTATTTTAAAGTAACACTTTACTACGTGCAATATCATAAATTAACATTTATTAGGCAAAAGTATAAAAATTAATATTAATTTGTATTTGAAAATAAATGTGGCTTTCTAATTATTTGTTCACAACGGCGGTTTAGCCAACGTCTTAACATAAATGCTTATTTGTTTCGTGAATTTTTCGGAACCAAAAAATATAATTAAATTTTATTAGAAAAAAAATTTAAGTTGAATAACCAAGTTCTTTATATTGTAACTTTTCTATTCTAAATTTATTAAATTTGTAATTTTTGAAAATACTGTACACTGTAACCAGTAATTATTTAATTAAAAAAAAGAAAAAAAAAGAAATGTGATTTTAATGTATAAAATTATTTTAAAAATTGTTCCAATTTTGTTTTAGAAGAAAAGCGCCGTTGAATATGGAGATTATATAACCTGTAACCAGGTTTTCGGTAAGCAAGCAATGGCAGTAGCAGCAGGAGGGCGAATGAGTGATGAGCAGGCCAGGAACAGAAGCAGGAGTGCAGGCAGGCAAGCAGGACAGAGAGTCGAGTGGAATTACAGGTCCTACGTAATGTGTGTTTCTACGCTAGATAAAAGTTGTGTGTGGTGTGAAATCATTTTGCTTCATTTCGCAGGTAAGCGTACCAACTGTTTCCAAATTAATTACTTTAATCGCAATCACGACGAACGATTTGTCAAAGTTCAGTGCGCTGCTAAATGATATTGAAGAAAAGCGAAGAAAAAAAAAAGTTTGCGCGACATGTTTTTTTTTCTCAATAGCAACGTCGAAAAAGTTGTCGTCAACTAAGCAAACCGAAAGCACTGTGAGCTTAAATGGCACACTTTTTACTCTCTATATATAAACTAATAATACCGACTCAAGAACGCTTTAGAAAATAGAATTTGTGAATGTGGATGAAAATTTAAATTTTCCATGTTTATTACTACAGTATATTATCGAGCACAGTGGATATAAAGTGTGCATGCGTATCAATGAGCTCAGCTGGAACATAAATTTCGACTACGATATAGAAGTCGCAAAAATTATATTCGATACATAATTTAAAAGAAAAACAAGCTCAAAAACCTACATTTTTATTATTTAACTTAAATATTTCGTGATTTGATCACGTAAATTCCAGAAAATTATTTCCTAAGTTGTTGACCTTTCCCCTTTGCTGATCCATCGTCCACAGCAGGCAGACAGCGTTCAAGAACGACCCTGGATATTTTAACTAATTTGATTAAAACGACAAGGTTGCTGAGCGCAAAATGATTTATTTGACGGATAAATTGTTTATTTTTAATAATAATTTTGAACCAAGTAATTAAAGATAAACTTGTATTATATCAGGGTTTTTTTTAAATTTTATAATTTTATAATTAATTATATACGGTAGTTAATATTAACTGGCAAATGTTTAACCATAGTTACGTTTAACTGCAATATTATTTTATCTACAATATTTTGTTACCGTAGTAGAAGCAGCATTTATTTTATTACTATTTATATAATAACATCTTTATTTATTGAATTAATTAATTGATAGGTGAGAATTAATAAGCTTTTGAGCTATCCAAAAGTGTTATACAGCTGATGAGAGGGTGGTTGGAATATAGAAAGCTGAATACCGGTAGGGCTTAAAATATAAAAAAGCAAATGGCATTGCTTAGCAACTCTCAATTTTATTTTCGCTACAACAATACGTCAATATTAAATTTAAAAAATGTAATACATCGTACAGTACGTTGTTTTATTTTACTTTTTTTTTTTTTTAAAAAATGTATAATTATTAAGCACGAAAATTTGTGTAATTAATTAATTTTTTCAATGTTTGACATTATTTTTGGTTGTTCAAACATTTCCAACTTCTATTCATTTTATATACTGTACATGTACTGTACAACTGAAATTGATGATGTCATTTGCTACCATGACAACATTTTTATCTGGGTGGTTAAAGTTTGTGGAATTTAAAAGTCGAAGTTTTAAATGTAGCTTACGATTCTTGTACTCCTTTGGAAATGTATTTTTTTTTCTTCTTTTCAAATGGAATGTCACAGCTCTGGAGATATTTGTTTTAAATTACCGGTGCTGTATATTAAAATTTGTAGAAAGGAAGGACTTTATAGTATGGTCAATGTATCTTGATATGGTACATTAGATAAGTGTGAAATTCGGTCAGTTGAAATTCTTTTAAAATTTTAACCTCTAACCAATTTAACACAGTAGTTAAGAGTTTTATTATTATCATTAATGGTTTTTTTTTTTTTTTTTTTGATAACAAAACCTTTTAAGATCGAAACCTACTTGATTCGCTTTAAGGTTCAATTGTTGATTTTAATGGTCTGCTATAGTGTTGTAGACAGTGATTTGCGAGACAAACGTTGATAGGCGCGTGAATAGCAGATGGTTATTTGTGTGTGCGTATATTTATAGAAAAAGTTTGACGAGATGCTTTTCTCCGACCGTATAGGCATATGCTCAAACCAGATTTAGTTGCCATAGTAATTGAAACATATTGCTATGGTTACCATCGTCGCTCAGCTTCTTTTATGATATGTTGGGAGATTGTCTTAACATGTTGGTCTTACTCTCCACAAATAAAATACTGTACATTCTCGTACACATTTTTTATTCATTAACGATTTCTTAAAAAAAAAAAAAGTTTGTAATTACAACATTTTTTTTTATTAAAAAAAGTTTATTCGACAAAAATTTATTTTCTAAATTTTGCAAGTTTGATTAAACATTGAATTGTATGTTTCGGTCGTTGAACTTAACCGCAAGAATTTTATTTTTTCTGATAAATATATACAGTACGGTATATATATATATATTTTTTTTTTACAATTTTATAATACTTATTTTTTTTTTATTTTAAAAAAGGGCTGAAGAACGATGGCACCTAAAAGGGAGGATAGTAACGAAGAAAATGCCGGCGTGAAACCAAAATTGGCAACAAGTCTTCAAGGAGGAAATGGCTGTGAAATGTTAAGTAAGACTAAAGTTGCTGAAACGGCTTGTGTGAAGTCTCCGCCGGTATCTGAAGTGAGAGGAAACAAATCGGTGGGTGGGGGTGATGAAGGAGTATTCCGTAGCGATGCAGAAAAGGAGATGGAAAGCTTGGGCGAAGTAGATGACGAATTAACCAATCTGACTTGGCTGCAAAATTGCAATCTTTTGCAAGGAATGAGCAATGTGGAATTGAGTGAACAGTTACCGCAATCGCCGTCTTCCAAAATTAACAACGCTCAGAAAAGCAGTAGTAATCAAATCACGAACGCTTTTGGAGTTGATGAACTTTATAATCCAACCGTCCATCGTCACGCTAAACCACCTTACTCTTTTAGCTGTCTCATCTTCATGGCTATCGAAGACTCGCAGAGCAAAGCGCTTCCAGTCAAAGATAAGTTGTTGCTTTATAATATCATGCATTACCTGAGTTAATTTCAACTTTTATTTTCGATGTTTACATATTTACAATTGGATTTATTCTCATTTTCCGTACTTCCGGAGCGCCCCTAACGGATGGAGGAACAGCATTCGACACAATCTCTCACTTTCAAAATGTTTTTATAAAGTGGATAAAGGACAGGTTATATAATTTAAAAATAATAATAATAAAAAAATGAATATTGTATCTTAAGTATTTTTAAAGTATATATTATAATATTATTTTGATATATTTAATATGGTTAGAATATCGCCAAAGGATCATTATGGTGCGTTGATCCAAAATACCGTCATCATTTACTTCATTCTCTCAACAAAACATCGCATGCTCATTTTAATCAAGGAATCAAAATTCCGACATTGAATTCGACACCACAGTTGAGCGAAATTGAAACATCTGTAGCAGAAATTAGTCATAAACATCTAGTTGACCCAATGTAAATGTTTTTATTTAACCTTTTTCGATACAAATGTGACAATTTTTTTTTAAATTATAGAAACCGTCTTGAAAAAAGAAATTTGATTAGTTCCCCAAGCGTGCCTAAAGTTTCTAATTCTAGTAATAATTTACTAAATAAGGATAGAGGTTTTTTTTACTTATTTTGAAAAATCTTTTCAGGTTTATTCCCTTATTTATCGAAACGATTGACGGGGACAAGCTCCAAAAGTGAATATTTATTGATTTTGATAATTGATGTTATGAAGTTTTGTTTAATTTTAATTTTGCGTTAAGATGTGGAAGAAGATGCCGCGGCTACCATGCTCGCTCTTAAAAATGGATCTCTATTAGACTGTGCAAAGCAAAAAAAGCTAAAAGTTCCGGAAAAAATTCAAACTGAGCTATCCAATTTGGGAAAAAGGGGAGAAAAACCAGATGTGTACCAAGTTGAAATCGAATTCAATAAATCAAAACCAAGGTTTTTGTACTTTTAATTTTTAATATTCACTTTAAATTAAAAAATTTTTTCCTCCCCCAAAGCAGAGTGACCTGTCATTTTCTTCCCCCTACATGTATGTCTCACGGTGTGCCAATCTCCACTAGCCGACCGAGTAAAGATCATACGTATAGCACCGCGGATGAAAGCGAAAATGAGAACGAGATGGAGGATGAAATTGACGATCAACCCTTAGAACTGACCACTAAAAGTCAAGGCGGTCAAAGTACGAATACTGCTCAAATACAAAACAAAGATGATCATAACTGGAAAAGAAAAGACTTTGAAAGTATAATTGTAAATAAATCGACAATGGCGGGCAAATTTTTTAAGAAAAAGAGATGCGAAAGTAAGGTTGAAGAAGTGGACGAGGAACAAAAAATCGTCGAGAGTGCTGACGCTCTTTTAAATTTAGCTGGGATTATCACCAGAGGAAGTGAAAGCAACAGCCAAATTGATTTAGAAACTGACGAGAGACCTAGAAGGCAAAGAAAGCCGAGTAGAAGAAACCTCAGACATTTGGTAAGATAAATAGTTCACGTTTTTACTACTAACCGAACAAACTAATGAACGCTTTGATTTAATCAAAATCAAATTGTCGATAAACTCTGGGAATTTTCTTTCTAAGTTAACCTATAATATTTCATCACCGCCTTCTTTGAAATATTTCTTTCGAGCAATAAATCTAATAAACAAATTTTTGAATTTGTTAATTTATAAAACTGTTTTTAAGAAATTATATAGGCTATACAAGACGAAAAAAAATTTGAAATATTGTATTTTTCTAACAGAAAACGTTAATTTATTAAAAATATTATTCGATTGTTAGATGTAATTAAAATAACTATTCGTAACTTCATGAGGAGTTATTTTGAATATTTATGAAACAGTTTTATAAACTTAATAAGTTTTAATAGGACAAATTCAAATGTGTCATTAGTAAAGCAACGAGAATTTATTTATAATAATTTTGTTATTTAGTGACAGTTCTAGTTCTTGTTTATTATTTTTTTGTATGTGCTTAATAATTTGAGTACAATATACAAATCTCTGCATAACCGAAGGGAATACGTTAAGGTGATTAGATTCTTTTCTAAACTCCCTTGATTTATAGTTACGTACCAAACCCAACTTTGAATCTTTTAAGTACCATTATGGGAAATTTAATTTTAATTACGCGTTTGTTAGTTAATGAACAGTGCGTTGTACACTCATAGGGATTGTTATTTGTTTTACAGTTTATTTTTTAATTACGGAAAATGACACATTATTAAATGTGCAAGAATTTTAACTAATTCGATAAAAAATTTCGTTTTTTTTTTATGTTGATTTTTGTCATGAGTATAAAGGAAAATTACTAAACATTTAAATTTTTTATTTGTTTTTTATTCAAACTTCCATTTTGCATAATCGATTCATACCGGTACGTATTCAATTAAAAAATTAAGGTTTTTAAATGTTGGCCATACAATTTATCTCCAGGTTCTTTTTAAACCGGCTGTGAGATCGAAAAGCTTTGAATTTGTAAACGTGCCTTCTTTACTAAGAATAAAGTGAAAGCGATGGCCTTTAACTCGCACGGGTAGATTCGAGGCTCCTGACCGAGAAGTTTGACAGTTAAAATTATTTACCGAAGTCGTAATTGTTTTTGCAGGTAACCAAAAGGGAGAGTACATTGCCATTCTAACTGTTTCTCCTCCTTTTAATAAGGTAATGTATTTAACCGTTCTTCTCGTCACTGCAGTTATTGCTGCTACGATTCCGACACCTAACATTTATAAAATTTACAATAATATTGAAATGAAAGTAAAAAAAATAAATCTATGGCATTGAACATTACGAAACGTGGTTACCTAGAGTTATAGACATAAAAGTAATTCCGTTCCGATACTTATTTTCTCCCAAGTTGATTCGTCGCCACCAAACAAGTTTTTGATTCTGAGCTTCGGGAGGCAGACTAGCTCTTAGTCGTCTTTCTGCTTCTTCAAGACTAATATCTCGGAGTGATGAATAAGCAAACTCGGATAAATACATCCAGAAAATAAATTGAGACACGGCAAAAAAGTTTAGTATACGATAGTACCGATCATTTTCATATTTGAACAATAAAACATCTTTCACAACATTTGTGTCCATCTCGTATGGTAGCAACCGAGTTTTTGCTCTCTGTTGATTTGTTCGATAAACTGGATGGGCATTTTTCAAGTGTTCAACTTTATTACTCCAACACGAACTATTTCTCGTGAAAAATCTAGATTTTGCAACTACTGTGCAAAACTTGTTAATATTATTGAGTAAAAGATACATTTTTCAAAACTTTACCACAGATGATCTACCGTAGCTCGCAGAGGGTTTACCGGCATTCAAGAGGTCTGTTCGTTCGTTGAACCAAACTGCTTCGTGCGCATAAATCTATTCGTTTGTATGAACTGAGTAACTTGTACAATGTTCGTTGATTATTCCGAACTTGAATGTTTTAGTTCTGATCGAGAGGAGGAGTAGATCGTGCAGGTTAAAACAATCGTCTGCTTTAAATCTTGAAGCTTCTTGTTTGAATTTACGGAATTTACCACGCGTTTGTTTTTAAATAAAAACTAATTGAATTTTTGTTTAAAAAATGTGTTCAACTTCGCTTAAAGACGTGATATTAGATGAATTAGTGGACGACAGTGTAATGCTGGATATATTTGAAAGCTCTAGTGACGAAGAATTGGATGTATGTAAATTAGCTTCTACTGTGATAATACAAGCTGCACTTAAAAGAAAAAGAGACACAATTAAAAATTATTGTGATGAAGTAATTAATGTTATATTTATTATTAATTAAGTAAATGTTTATGTTATTTTAAAAAGTATTATTAAAAACGTTTTGTAGGTTTTAAACAATTATACGGCCCAAGAGTTTGCAAGCCATTTCCGTGTTACGAAGTTGCTCTTTCACGACCTAGTTCGAAGATTTCAAGAGTCAGATATCTACAAGAAATTAACTGATTCAGCTAATTCGAGAGCAAACATCAGTCCCGAAAAACACATTTTGATATTTTTGTGGTTTGCTGGCCATCAAACGATTCCCCATCAAACATCTTCATTTCGGGATGTCGCAGACAGGTTTGATGTTTGTCTTTCTTCGTTACATGACGTGCTTACTCGTGTAATGATGTTCCTCAGCTCTTTGGCAAGTGTGACTATCACATTTCCTTCAGAGCAAGAAAAACTTGAAACAAAAACTTTTTATGAAAGAAATCAGTTCTTTCCTAATGTAGTTGGTTCGGTAGGTGGTTGCCACATCCGAATTGATAAACCTAGTGACTGCGCTACTGACTATGTTAATGGTAAAGACTATCATTCAATTATTCTTCAAGGTGTGTGCAATGAAAGTTTAAAATTTATCGACATTTGTGTGGGATATCCAGGATCAGTTGATTATGCTAGAGTATTTAGAAACTCTGCACTTCATACAAAATTAAATGAATTCTGCAGTGGAGAAGAATACATACTCGGCGATTGTGCTTATCCTCTACAAACCAATTTATTTACCCCTTACAAAGATAACGGACATTTAACCAAAGCACAAAAAAATTTCAATACTAAATTGAATTCTTGCCGAGTATCTATTGAAAATGCTTTTGCTTTGTTAAAAAGAAGATTTAGACAGCTTTACCACCTAAAATTAAAAGCACCTGAACGTTTGTGCCATATCATAAGAGCATGCTGTGTTCTTCATAATCTTTGTATTGGGGATAATTTATCGTTTGAAGATGCAGTAGATGATCAACCGAATTTGCTTATTTGTGAGGGAGCTGTAAATCGAGAAGCCAATAAATTGCGCGATAACATTAGTAAAAATTTAGCTTTTCATGTTTATTAGACAGATAAGTTTATTAATGTAAGACAAAAAGGGCAGCCAAATAAATTTTAGTTTTGTTTATCTAACAATTTTTGTAATAAATTGTTTTTTAATTTTAATTGTGCTATAATTTCTTGACGCTGTTGAAACATTTTTTCCTCCTGCTCCATTTTGGCGGCATTAGCTTCACTAACCAATTTCTTCAATTCTTGTAACTCCATTATCAGTCTTGAATTTGGTTTGTTTCCTCTTGTAGCCTTATTGATAGTTTCGGGGGTTGTGCTCCTAAAATGCCTACAGAATATATCTTAGTATTTTTTTTTTTTTAAAAAGTGCATTAAGTGTTTAAAACTTACTCGCTGCTCGTTGAAGAACTTTTCAACACAAACGCTGAATTTATCGAATTTCGTCTCTCTAGAATTTCCCGCAATTCTCTATAAAAAAAGTTTATTAGTAAAATACTTCAATAATTTTAAAATTCTAAAATAAAAATTGAAAAAAAAAAATTATTTTAAAAATTATAATAGTAAAAAAGCCAACAGTTTTAAATTTAAAATAAAATAATAATTAAAATGAATTTAAAGTTTTAAAATTCCTTAATGTAAATTAAGAATCCTTTTATGTATTCTTACCTTTCATAAGTAAAATGTCTCCTTCCCCTATTGGTACCAGGTTTTTTTCGGTTTTCTAAAACCATTTTATAACTTCTTTCCAGGCTTTTCCATTTATTCTCGAGCTGTTTAATGCTGTACTCGTAATTTTTGCTTGCCATACCTTCCTTTATTTTTTCCCACAATTTTTTCATCGTTCTTATTCTCCCTTGCTCGAGTAACGGTTTAGTTTCTTTATACAAACTAATTAATAGCCTGGTTCGCGCGTCATACCAGCAAGCATGCCCATCTTCAGTTCCATCTCCAGGATCATATGCTGAAATATTGGATTCTTGATTTATATAATTTTACTACAATAAATAGTACAGTACATGAATTACCATTTTCTATTTCCTGGCAAGTCTCCTGTAGGGCTGCTGCTAAGTGGTTCTGGGCATTAATTTCATCTTCTGCTGGCGAAAAATCACTTTCAGCGCATTTATATATTATTACGTTTTCCATGTTTATATTTATAATAATTTTTTCGCACCTTTCCCGCCAGTAAACCACGTTTCTCACTAAAATTTAAAATAAGCGTTCGTTTGCAATACTAATTATTTTGCTGCACCAGGCTACACTATTTGCGGATGTTATGGTAATGGATGCGTTCGAAACAGGTTAGAGCAGGACCAAGAACTACAGAGTTTACCGGCAAATAAATTTCTAATTTCAGCCAATTATAAATTTTATTCCATGCAGTTCAAAATATTTATTTACAATTTAAAATATTAATATACAATATAACAAAATATTTTAATTAAAATTTTTATTATGCGGTGATAATAATTATTATTTTTGAGCAATAGTTGCAATGCGGCTGAAATTATATAAACTATGACGTTTGTGACGTCTACTGTTTATATTTCAGTCATTTTTCCGTGGTGTCGTAAGACGTCTGATTCTTTGTTATCGCTAGACAAAGGAGAAGGAGGTAAGAATCGGTTATATTTTTATAAATCGGATTAAAATATGGCAGAACAGAATCTCCTGATTAAAATGGTACGGCTTTCGAAAGTGAAAGTGTTCGGTAAGACAAAAAACGGGTCGGTAGAAAAAGCGGTGAAAGGCGTGGGTTGATGCTTGATAAAAATGGCGGGCAAACAACAACTTTTCGTCATCGAGACGCTCATGACGCTGTCTCTATGACTGGATCCGAAACCTTGCGCTTTTTAAAATACTGTAAACTAAACTGACCGGTTCAAGCAAGCAACGAAAATTTATGTATTCGCGATTTTGCACGCTGTATGAAAAAAAAAAAAAACCGCGTATCGCGCGCGAAAATTGTCTTTTGACTAATTAAGATTTTTATCGTCATTTTCAGGAAACTAGCCTATTGCTGCCAACGCGCTATGGTAATTGCTTTTATTACTCGGTCAAATTAAAACGTCAATGACAATTTTATTTGTTATCGTTAATCGCAGGCCGTGACAAAGATATACGTGGGGAATTTACCCGAGTCGTGTCGCCGGTCGGAACTGATGGCGCTGTTCGAAAAATATGGAGGAGTTGACGAATGCGATGTGGTTAAAAATTACGGTTTTGTGGTAAAATTCTCTTAACATTTTTTCTTTTTAAAAATCAAAAAGAAATCGGGTCGGGTCGGTTAAAGTTTTGGATATGCTGTCTTTTTCATCTAGCACATGGGTAGTGATACTGAAGCAAAAGTTGCGATCGATAATTTGCACAACAGTGATTTTATGGGCAGCACCATTACCGTCGAAGTAAGGTGTATTGAAAAATACTGTAATCGATAATTTTATGCCAAGCTTGATTTTTAGGTATCGCATAGCAAAGTTCGACCTAAGCCAGGTATGGGAGGAAAGGGCCAATGTTTTCGATGCGGACGACAAGGACACTGGTACGCTAATTCTGTCACAGAATGAATGGTTTTCCGAAGTTCGTTATTTATTTTTATAATTTAATTTAAGGGTATTGTATTTGTCTATTTAAATGTTTTGTTTTAAAAGAAAAAAAAAAAGCTACAGTATGCTAAAGTGACATTTTTGTCAGCCCATTACAGTACATGTACTGTACTTTAAATTTGAAACGAAATTAGTTGTTCCACAATTTTTAAAAATTTTAAGTAAACTTGGCATTAAAAGTGGAGCGAGTGGTTGGGTGTCCAGCGCCATGGGCAACCCCGCATGGAAAGACTTGACATTAAAAAATAAGAGAATTTCGGGAAATAAATTCAGAAAACTTTGGTTTTCCATAAGTCGTAGCGAAATGGCTTTGGTTAATCTAATTTTCATTGTCAAGTTAACTACAATGCATTAATAAACGGCATTTCAGGTCGAAAGAGTGCCCCAGAGGCCCATCAAGACCCTCCTCGAACATGAATGGATTCCGAAGTCGCGATCCATATTCATCGGGTCCTCCTCCACCTCCACCTAGTTACATGTATAGAGAGCGAATGAGCCGCTACGGCCCTTCCGAAAGAATGCGACCGTATCCTGATCCATACGAGCGAAGGGCTCTCCCACCTCCGTTACCACCTCGGGGCTCCGTGTACGATCGAAGGAGCCCAGTTGGAAGATTGCCCCCAGATTACATGTACTCGAGGAGACCTTCTCCTCCACCCATGCCGAGACATAGGTAGAAAAGCGAATTTTTATTAAGATTAAAAAATATACTAAGTTGTTTTTCGTTGATTGACAGGTACGATCCGGATCCTTATGGCCCACCTCCGCGAGGACGGTGAGTACTTTTTAGTTAAACAAGCTATATAAAAATGAAATGCTAAAAGTAACGACCACGATTTACGAGTGCAGTTAATCTTAAAATTACATTACTTGTATGTTGAG
The DNA here is from genome assembly GCA_034692225.1 of Polydesmus complanatus. Taxonomy (NCBI): domain Eukaryota; kingdom Metazoa; phylum Arthropoda; class Diplopoda; order Polydesmida; family Polydesmidae; genus Polydesmus; species Polydesmus complanatus. Next base: position 33,555 of record JAQGAZ010000800.1, read on the forward strand.
TTGCCAACAATTTTAAATACTAATAGTAATGAAAAACCGGTAAACGCTGAAAGGAATTTCTCACAATAAACATATTTTCTAATGTGTAAAAAAAGAAACAATTATTTAAATTGAAATAAATAATCTCGACATGGAACGGTTAAAAAAACCAAAAGTTAGTTTTGATAAAACTTTGAATATTGACCATTTCTTGGCATGGTTGCCAAAATCATAATACATTTGTGGTACTAAAAGCAACTTATAATGTGAATTGTAAGAAAATATATATTTATATTTGCTCAAATATATATATAAATCGTGGTCGTTGCGCACCATAAAATTAATGTTTGTCTATTGCTGGTTACGCGTAATTGCTATTGTATACATTTGATCGCAAATTTATTAAATTTGCGATCAAATGAACAGTTAATATTGCTTGAAATGTTTATGTATGAATGCTGGAGTGTGTTTGTGCTGAATATAATTATGCTGTGTGAATATGATAGTAATCACGTGCAAATTAGTTATCCACTGGGTTCGAGTCGTTCTACATCGCCACGACCGATGCATCGTGCGCCGCCACTACCGTCGATGTCGCTACGACGTGCGGACAATTTCTACGACTATTAACTCGCCACTGCCTTGTGTATTATCAGTTCACAATTATATAATGGAATTATAAACATTTCTCTATATAATTTGCATTCATAATAATATATACAGTAGTTAAATTTGTTTATGGTAACAATAGCAATCGCAGCTGCTGAACGTTTTTTTTAAATCAAAATTTAAAGGAGGAATACTATTCTTTGCATTTTTTTAATTACACAGTTAGTGTTTATTATTGTAATTAAAATAATAAAAATAAAAGCCGCTAAATATCGGTAAATGCGTAAGATCGGGCGATGTGGAAAGAAAAAATCAGCACATATTCCACATAATTAATTCGGCAATAATAATTGTATGATAATTATTGTATTTTTAAATAACGCATATTGTAGAGTTGTTAATGAATTATTTTTTATTTAATATGTGAATTTAGTCCTAGCATTACAGTTGGAATTATTTTATTTTTAATCTTAATTTAGGTGGCTGTGAATCTCGTAAAGCTGAGAGGTGGATAAATTGGGGGTCCAACCAAAATTTTATTCCTCTAGATTCTCGGTATCTGTTTCCTCATAATTTTACTTCCACGTGACGTTTACTGTACTTTACCCCTCGTTCACCCGTCAGATGATTTCAAGTATTTACTTCTGAAGATTGTTTTTGAAATCTTGTTTTATATTACTTTTAACATGTCTACCTAAAACCCCAATGAATAATTATGGAGTTTCGATCTCTTAAGCGTAACGAGGAACTTTTTTCCCCCCCTAGATTTTCTTATTTCTTTGTAGAAATTTTGTGGTTGTCAAATTTCATCTACATTTTATTTAAATTTTTGTTTTTTGAAATAAAAAGTTTGTGAATACAATATTTTTTTTAATGATTTTTTTGCAAACTCACAAGATACTGTATAAAAGATTGAAATTTGTCTAAGAAGCGAATTAATTTTAATCAATTCTTCAAATACTAATTACTTTTTTTAGTTGGTGGTTTTAAATATGATGGTAATTTTTCAATTGCGGTCTGGAAAATTATAAAATACATGTATAGTATTGTGGATATTTTTTTATTTAATAATTATTAAATAATTACTTTAGTAACTTTCATCGCAACGCCTTCAGGGAGATTGCGCTGAATGTATTCCAGATACGTGTCCGCCGTTGAACCAGTGAGATGTTTGAGCTACAAAATATTTTTAACATTCTTAAAAAAAAAAAATGTTTTAAGAAAGTGAAATTTACCTCGATTACTCTGAAAAAGGTTTTGAATTCGTATTGAACCATATGTTTTTTATAGATGTGGATGGACTTTAACGCATCTTTCCTCAATATGTGAGGCTTAGGGATCCGACTTTTATCGAAATCAAAAAAGATCATTAATGAAGCATGCAAAATAAAATTAATACTTGTACAGGTTTTTTTTTACGTGTCATGAACATTAATTTGAAGATGATTCGCAGCTTGCAGGGCGAACCATTCGTAACTGTGAAGTACGGCGGGTTCATGACCTCTTGTTTCAATTATTATTCTTGAATATAACGTATCCAGCTCAGGTTCTTCTTCCTGAATTACTAAAATAATTTACGCCTGCAATTTATGGGCAAGTAAACACTTTATTACTGTTTCCGCTAGTGATGCTTGACTTTGCGACTTGATCACATCTGTGCTTGAAGATGCTAGCCTTAAGTGAGGATAATTTTTGCCAAGTGATGCAAATTGTGGTTGAAAGTTACGTCCTACGGCTAAAATCTATTAAATAATTGTTTTATATGTACTGTATTGTAATAATTATTATGATTTCGTTAACGCTATCTAAATTTCACCTTTTGTTGCCATGCTCTCCTTGGTAGATGGCGAATTAAAAACATTTTATATTTTTGACAAATATATAAAACGCTACTAATAGAAATGCAAACTTTAAAATAAATAATCTATAAATTTTTAATGCAGCATTAATTTCACCAAAATAATTATTATCCAGTTCGCAAAATGCATCTCAATGCACACGATAAAAGTTAATTGCGCATGTGCGACAATTTGGGTGTGTTCAGAATTGCAACCGAGGTAATATCGTAACCGTTTAATTGGTTATTTTATAACCGGTTCTAACAACGAAGTGAGGTTCTAGAGCACTTGTAAAATTGTGAGGTTGTATAGTTAATAAGCAAGTTAATTGAAAATTATTTCTGTTTATTAGTATAAATTATTATTTATTTTTCAAATGGACACGTTTGGGCATGAGGTCGCGGTTAAAATTAAAGTAAGTTATCTGTAATTGATAAATCATTTGAAAAGTTCTCAAGTTTCGTTAACGTTTATTGTAGTCGGCTATCAAAGCAAAACTAACGGAGTTAAACTCGTATGTTGGTAAGTTATTCCTGTGTGTTTGTTTTTTTAAAAAACTCCTGATTTATTACATTTGATTTTAAAAGACGACGAGCTTCCGGACTATATAATGGTGATGGTCGCCAACAAAAAACCTAAATCGCAGATGTCGTCTGACTTAGCGTTGTTTTTGGGAGAAAACGCAATCAAGTTTTGCGAATGGTGATCGATGCTTATTTTCTATTTTGAATATACAGTATGAATAAAGTGATATAAATTTTAAAATAATTGAAATAGGTTGGACGAAGTCCTGAAAAGAATTCAATCTGTGACCATTGGTAACGTGCGGCATTTTTAGCAATTAATTTAAAATTGATTCTAACTTGTTATATTTTTAAGATCCTCATCGAAAAATCGAGATTGATCTACAAAGTCGGTCAGAAGAAAATTCTTTAGGTACAGACAACGAAATAACTCCAGTAATAGACTCAAATGACAAAGAGGTTAAAGTAAAGCAAGATGTAGAAATACAAGACGAAGTGTTAGCTATAAAAGCCGATACAGGTTTCTTAACAATTTTACATTATTTTGCTTTGTTTTGTTGCTTATTATAATTTCGAATTTTTGTAGATGATTTGTTAGTTGAGGAATTGAACAAAGATGACGCCGATAAAACAGCAAATTCTGAAAACGACATAAAATTGAAAGCCCCAGTTATCGAGAATCGATCGCCGGTTAAAGTTCCGTTGGTTAAAGTTTCCCCGGTTAAAGTTTCACCAGTTAAAGTTGCATTAACCACTGCTGAAAATGAAGTTAAGCGGCCTGAAAGAAATATTTCACCTATCGTAATTGATGAAAATATGTCCTCTCAAGTAACTCCAATAATTCTTTTATTACTTTTAATTTTCGCTGAATATTCGTGTTTATAGCCGATTTTAACGTTAAGTGGAAATCGAAAACGAAAGATTCCTTTATCAACAGTTGGAGCAGTTTTAAAGAGAGAGTTTCCTCAGGAAGATGATGATGATGAATATAATTTTCGGCGTCTTAACCCTGGATCTGTTGCCAGTGTGGTCCAAGTTTCAAAAAGACGGTAATAAAACACGAAATACAATATATAAGGAAAAATCAGATGTATCAATAAATATATGTGTTTAGACCTACATTACCTCCAGAAAAACAGGCTAATACTAATTTACTATTGAAAGCGGTAAATGACGCCCAAAAATCAGTTTTACAGACAAATACAAAAGCAACAAGTAGGAAAACGTTTTTTTAAATAAATAAATAAAAATTTGTTATTGGATATTTATGGAACTGTTGTTAAAATATATTAGGTGATGGGAATGGAAAGAAAAAGTTATTTACAAAATCTTATTTGGAACGAACTGAGCGTTTCCAAAAATTAAAGGAGAAAAGAAATGAAGGGTTAAAAAGCTGGTCTCCTGCATTCAAAGGTATTAATTTTCAATTAAGATCGTGTGGTAATGTAGCATTTACAGTGGGGTTTTTAGATGAATCAGAAAGTGAGAATGCAAATAGTTTCGGTGATAGTCTAAAAGAAGAACCGTCTTCGCCATCATCGATAGTTGTTGATTTAACTGATAATGCAGAACCGATTTTAACTGATAGTGCTGTAGATCTACAAGAAAAGTAAAGGATTAGAGTTCGCTTGTTTTTTTGTTAACGTGGATATATTTTTTAATAGGAAAGAAAGGCACACTCCCAGTCCGGAATTTATCATAACGTTAGACGGTGTCGATGGAAATGTGTTTACGGGAGGAGAAGAACCTGAAAATGACGAAGAAATGGAACTATCCACACTAGAATTAGATAGTGATTTAATGCATAGTACAGGTAAATAATCAACTTTAGCGGTTTAAAATTCTAGATGCATTAAAAAAAATGCATGTAATTTGTGTTCTTTTGGTCAGACGTTGATGACGATGAAGTTGCAATGGAAAAAGATGATGACAGCGAAGACATTAGCGATACTTCAGCCATTCGCTGTAAATATTGGCCTGTTTGTAAAAATGGAAACCAGTGCAATTTCCATCACCCAACAATTCTTTGCAAGTAAGGAAAGACGTATTTGTATACACAATAAAACTGAAATTGTTAACGTTTATAAATGGATTAAATTAAGGCAAACTCTTTTAACATTTTCATGAAATTAAATTCTCATTAAAATAAGTGAAAATGTTTATTTAAAAAACTATTTCCTTTGGAAAACGTTTCTATTTATATAAACAAATATTTGATGATAAATTTAATGCTGTATGTTTATTATTATTATAATGTGCAACCTTTTTGACAGAACTTTTCCTGCTTGCAAATTTGGGAATCAATGTTTATTCATTCATCCTAATTGCAAATTCGACGCCACATGTACAAAGAATGATTGCCCCTTCACTCATGCCAGCCCTAGGAATTCATTCGATTCTAGTAGCCTCCTCTTTTTGTTAATCTTAATTTTATTTTCTAATTCATTTCATTTTAGCAAACAAGAATAAATCATCGATCGGAATGAAGAAAGGTTCTTCAGTTTTAACTCAATCATTTCAATCGAAAACTGTTTGTAGGAATTTTCCATCGTGTAAAAATGTGGATTGTACTTTTCATCATCCCAAGGTATTGTTTTTATTTTATAATGCTTTTACAAACGCTAAAAAAATTATTTAAATTGCAAAATACGAATATTTTATTTTTACGAATCACGTATTTGTAATCCTGTATTCAAATTAGGGGTTTGGGGGCGGGGCTAAAACAAAAGGACTTTGAATGGGTTTGTTTTTCCTTCATTCGAACTTTATTATTCTTCAACTATTTTAGTTTTTTGCCCGAAAGAATAGATGACATAATTATGTACAATTTTTTAATAATTATTTCGTTTGTTTTTCTGGTAATTACGTTATTAAGTTTTAATTTAATTTTTTACAGCCTTGTCGTTACGGTCATGGTTGTACCAGGAATGACTGCATTTTCTTTCATCCATCATTTCCGGCGGCTGACAAAATGAAGTGGAAAGCCAAAGGAATTTCCGATAAACAACTTTTAATAGAATCCAATCAATTAGAATAGATTATTTGTTAAAGGTAAGCTCAATTTAAGATTTCTTTTGAGTTTATTATACCAACTTATTTGGTATATTTATAAAAAACGATTTGGATATTTTTTAAAGTTGGCGGACATTCGATTACGACTAAAACGGAATTGTATGTCAAAAAGCGTCGAAAATGTGTTATTTTGTATTCAGTTATTAAATTCGTTTGATAAAAAAGATTTTGAACAAATAATAGTTTTTAAAGGAAGATGGAATTCATAATAGCAGTATGTATTTGGATGTTATCTCAAACAATGATATTAATTGCAGACAGTCAAACAAAATTACCGCTCTAGCAATTCAAAAATTTTGGAAATGTTTTTCAATTAAATGTTTTTAGGAAAATGGACAAATTTATCACTTTTTTTTGCTAAAATAGTAAAACTTTTAACATCCAATAGAAACAATGGTGGCTCATGAGCTGCACATAGAGGTGATTAAGGAGAGCGCTAAAATTGAGAATTTTTGTTTAAATATTTCTTATTTTATCCAAATAAAATTTTAAATTTGGATTGTCAGATGAGCAGAACGTTTGTTTGACTGTCACCGATTAGTCTTGTTGATGTTGGAGTCATGCAATATTGTTGATACTAGTATTAACTTTTAGGATAACGTCCTATAAATTGCTGTTTTAATTCGCTCTTAATTCGAAAAAGTGGAGAAATATCCACTATAATCCACCGATTAGGCAGGTTAACAGGTATTCTGTTGTACATTATAATATATTATTGGTATAAATCTTCTCATTATACTGATATTCTGGGTTATGCATATGACAATTTGAAGTAATCTTTCGAAATTTCTGATGAAATATTCAAAATAGTTTTACCACGAATATTTGGATTTTATTCTACATCAGTTATAATTTTTGCAACTTTTTCGCTATTTTACGATTATTTTTTAGTTTTTAATTTTTCGCAAATTGCCTGGATGAACCATTCCACCTTGCAATTTCCTATTTATTATAAACGGAGATAAAACATCTTTTAACAACTTTTTATTGTGCAATTCCAATTGTACTTACGAGTACTTGGACATTTGAGCAATGCAGTTTTTCCATTTTCCGTCTTTTATTTTTGGTCCAAGAACTGTGTTCAGAGCTTTAAGGAATTTTTTATAAGGAATAAGAGCTGGACCACCTTCTTCTTCTTCGGTTAAGACTTCACAAAACAATGCTACAGCCTTTACAGAATCCTAAAACCAAACTTATCTGTATAGAAACACTTTTTCCAAATACAACGTGTAGAGCATTTACTAAAGACATTGTAATATAAATAATAATACTGTAATTCTTTTAAAAATAATTATTTGATTTCTTGCTTAATTTATTTTTCAATTTTGAATTTTTATTCTTAATTACCGGTAATTTAAATGCAAAAATCTTTTAAATAGAATTATTGTTTTTAAATTAATGACATTCTATTGAGACTGTATCCCGACTGGCCCTTTAAAATAGTATAAAGCTTAGTAAGGTTGATCTGGATGGGGCAGAAAGAAAACTTCGGAAAACAAAATTACTGTATTATTGTCTTGATACATTATTGTGTGCAATAATAATATTGAAGTTAAGAGTTTGAAACATTCGCAATGCTTTTGAAAATGCTCTTGTTGATAAATGTCATGTTGATACTTTGGTTGTTAAATAGCATATCAAGGCTAAAAATTGTTCCCATCTAATGCGGTTTTTAAATCCTCCATAAATCAAAACCTCGTCGATGAATTCGGAATTGATTCCGGAAATTCCACTTTTCCGTTTCAATTCTATCACGGAAACATACTCATTTTTTTTCAACTGGATTCAAAATTGATTCATTATTTTAATGCATATTACATTGATTTTTGTACATGAAATCCATAATAATACTTGAGTGTTTAGAAGTCTTAATAGTCCTAAAGTAGGTTTCTTCTCTCCCTCAATAGCCCATTCGACTCTCTCTTTTACTGGTAGTGGCTCCGCACATACTAAGCATTTGAAATATCTGCATTTAAAAATCAATGGATATTCATTACAGTGATACAAAGCACGATTAAAATGTAATTTCTCACTCGGCAGACCAAATTAACAAATCCGGTGGTTGAGTCTTAATTGCAGCCTTAGTGAAATTTCTTAACAAAATCGGTAAATCATGAGGAACCACCAACCTAGGATGTAAATTATAACTATTCGAATCGGTAACAACTGCCATTTTAACTTCACAATTGAGGGGTTACCATGGCTACCTACTACACATCAAAACAACACAAAAGCGAGAATTAAAGAATACAGTACACAAAAACTAGAAACTATGCTATCGCTATTGAATGGAATTATTGCGTTGTGTAGCCTATATTATTTATATTTCACACTAGTAAATAAACATATGGACATGATTGAGTAGCTCAAAATTTACATATTTAATGTAAAAGGATGACCTAAACAATCACTTCCTGTTATTACAGTATTGTTCAACTTTCGGGTATTATACGGTAAGTACTCAGTTGAAACATTTTCAATCTCATAACCCCCTAAACAATAACGATTTAAAATTTATTTAACAATCGTTTTCAAGTTATTAGCAAATATTTTTTCAAAAATGATGGGTTTAAATAAACCCATGCATTTGACCAAAAATCACAAAAATATAACATATGTCACCACAATATGAAGTACATTTAAATTTACGTGGAATTATGAAGCATGTTATTAAAATATGAAATAAGTTTAAATTGACTTGGAAGCGACTTTTCCGAAGTAAAATAACCCCAGAAACACGATTCCAGAGTTCATAAGTCCTCCCACTCATTCATTTGACATGGTTTTTTTTTTACTTTTTTCGTTTTTCAGCTGAAACTTCACTTCAAATGGGGCATTTTTTTGAAATTTATCAGCCTCATAACTTACTCGGTGCCCATATTCTTATTATTACCATTGGAATCACCGATAGGGTGCGTTTTTTCATTCCAGAGATTTATGCCGTAAATTACACGCGCTTTATTTTTTATTTAAAATAATATAAGTGATTTATTTTTGTTATTAAATTATGGCGGAAAATAAAACTGGTGATCGATCAAATAATCGTTTCTATTTGAGCAGAATTTCAAACGGAAATTAACTTACCGGTAGGATAATTTTTTTTTCTAAGATTAGAAAATTAATGTTTTTCTTATTATTTTTTTAGTACTTGTGTATTTTAATATTCGTATCACGTAATATATTATAATAGTGTTTGATAAAATTACTTTTATCGATTGTAGACAACAAAAAAAAAAAAAAAAACCTAGTTATATAAATTTATTTATTTGAACTACCCTCATTTAATTTGGGCGGTGGGTAATAAGTGGAGGTGGAATTAGAAATTATTCGGATTCATATTTTAAAAACATGCTTTTTTTAAAAAATTCAGTTTTCGTTTTTAAAAATTATTTTGAACTCTAAAAAATGACTTTAGTTCTGAAAAGTGGTTTTAATATTTAAAAGTTATGTAGCTTTACTTGTTTGATCTACCCTCAATTAACATGGTAGTGGGTAGGTAAATGGAGGTGGAATCCAAAATGAATAAACAACCTACACTAAAGAATTTATTTTATTAGAATTTAGTTGAATTTTAATGGCTCTTAGCTCTCTCTCCTCCTCCATCACTCTGGCTCTATCTTCTCTCCTTCGCTCTTCACTTGACACAAACATCGTTTAGCGAAACAAGAATGCGACGACGATGATGGATCAATAGAGAGGGTTTCACGCCCACCATCTCTCTCCTCACATTCCATCTAATATAGTAATGGAGAAATGTCGGTACAACGAACTTTTTTGATACAATCGTAATAAGGGAACAAAATGCAAATTTAATCGTGAAATTCCCGAATGAGTTTATAGGCGTTTCCCCCAAGTACAACCTCGTTACAACGAACTTTCAATACACGTACAATATTATTATTATTATTATTATTACTATAGCTATAACGATTTGACAAGTTAGATAACAGGTGCCACTGTAACGAAATGTACTGAAAACTGCGCTAAGCGATTTTCATAACGATCTGGAAGTTTTAAAAGGAATTAAATTTTAACGAAAATGTTTCGTTTTACTGACTTCGTTGTTTCGACATTTCTCCAATGCATTTAGTGTACATTTTTATTATTGACTGCTTCATTCATTTTTTCCCCTCTTCCTTGTATTGGCTTGTTTTTTTTAATAGCGTTTTTCAAAGTTTAGTTCCGCGTGCCGACGTCAAACATGAGAGTGTCAACAAACTTTTGTTTATTTTTTAACTAAAAAAATTTTTTTTTTAAGAAATACAGTGTATTGCGTTGTTTAAGACTTTTTTGAATGCATTTTACATTCAGTTTTTCAACATTTTTTTGTAAACACAGAATTTCATTCAAATTTTTTGAGTAAAATTAAAAATTTTTTTTTTTTTTGCAACCATTTTTTTTTTTGGGAGGACAAAAAAATTTAATTTTTTAAGCAAAAAAATTTTGTCATTTGTTTAGTGTCAAAGGTTGGGAAAGAAAAACGAAATCAAAACTTGACTTTACTTTTTTTTTTGTCGTGTAACTTGATTTGAGTTGAGTTTCTTTTTTTGTTCTTCGTGTAACTTGATTTGAGTTGTATTTTTTTTTTCCGTGTCAATTGAATTCATTTTTTTTTTAAATTTTTAAATGATTTTAATTATTATTATTATTTTTTTAAAAATGATTTCATTTTTTTTTGCGTGGCTCGTTTGGGCCACTGTAGTAGTCAACAAACTTTCTTTCCTACGTCACCATTAGTACCATTACCTTTCTCTTTTTCAAAGGGCGAAGTTATCTTCGCTTTTCCTCGTGCTACGTATAATTTTATTTACGTTCAATTATCGGTCTTCTTGTCTTAAATTTTATATTACATTATTATCATTGTGTAAACGCGAATGTGTTGTTCTCGGCGCGGAAGACAATGGAAGAAATATTGTGCTTGAAAGTTGAAAATGCGTATTAGTGTAAACGGCGATGAAGTAGACCACGTGCTTCGTCTCTTTGCCATCTTTCTTTGGGCGGATATCATCGTAAGCCTAATAATGGGTTAGTGCCTACCAAAGTTTGTTTCTAATTTATTTTATTTGAAATTTATTCGTTTTAAGTATCGATAGGTAATAATAATTGTTATGTTAATTAGTTAAGTGTGAGTGTAATTTACTAATCAGATAAATTCAACTTAATGCTTAATTTAATTTTTTCCCTCTGTAAATAATGGAATTAGTGGATTTAATTGTCTGTTATTCATTTTATTTCTGTTATTTATTTTATTTCTGTTATTTATTATTTTTTTTAAAATTTTTTTTTTTTGTTAGCATGTATTGTTTTAAGATGCGCTGATTATATGCACATGCACATTACTGTACATATATATTTCTTTTGTTATTATTATTATTGTTGTAATTTTTTCCCCTGGTTTTAATGGAGTATTTTTTTAATTGTTGTTATTATTGTATTAATTCTAATGAATTACATGATTACTAAAAAAAGTAAACAATTTCTAATGACTTTTTTTTTTTGGGTCTTGTGTATATTATCCCAACCACGTACAAATGACGAAAATATCTACGATACCTCAAAACGGCCACGAG
>JAQGAZ010000801.1:0-45115 GCA_034692225.1 Polydesmus complanatus
CTCCACTAGATGGAACCAAAAAGTCATTTTTGAAAAAAAGTGGAGTTACGCTGGTTTCTCATTAGGGTGACGATGTGCTACCTGTAGATACATGTAGTTAGCTTAGATGACGTGAGGAAAAGATTTACAAGCGTCATGTGGTATTATGTTGTAAAATAGCAGTCAAAAAACTTTGATAATTACGCTATCGCAAAACCTGAATATTTCATTTTAATATTTATTAATATTATTTTAAGGAGAAGAATAATTATTGAACAGTTTCTTTTTACGGGCTATTTTGATGATGTATTTTTACTTTTGTTGATACGAGTAAATTAAAAGGAAATGGGCGAGACAAATCTATATATTTTTATTAATGAAAAGTCGTTGTTAATGGATGACGTCTGTTAGCTGTGTACTGTACGTGACATAATTCTATCTACCAATTCCACACGCGTTATGAATTATTGTCGTCCAAAGCCTATTTAATGCGTCTAAAGTCACATATATTTTTGCCCCTGCAAACAAGTATTGTTTGTTTGGTCAACTCATTCCATTCTACACGTAGTTCAACTTAATTCCTTTCAACTCATTTCCAATTGTCAACGTTTTATATCTAACTTTTTTTTTTTTTTTTTTTAAAAAAAAGTGGCAATTTAATTCGCTAAAAATGTTTTACTGGCTGCTTAACCGAGCGGAAAGCTTTTTTAAGCGGGGGAAAAAAAATTTATTTTTGAGAGTGAAAATCTCACTTTTAATTTTTTATGGTACAAAAAAATGCTTACCGTAATAACTTTATTATATTTACGTTTTTTGCTTTTTAAGCTGCTTGTATATGTATTTTAAAAGTAACTATTTGCTACATGTACTGGTTTTAAAAAAATGTTTTTTTGCTTTTAGATTTATGAAAATGTTTTTTTTTTTTTTTTTGAGAAAATATTTTGAAGTACCGTAAACCTTTGAAAATGATTATAAATGAGATCTTTTTTGTTATTTATTTTTCTACGTAAATGTTTTTTTTTATACAGTATATATATTTTAAATCTTGTTATATATCAAGAAATGGTTGTTTCGATCGTGAACTAGTGAAATGCAAATAGATCTTAGAGTTTGATGTCAAGGTTTAGCCTACAGCTGATGCTGGGTTTGCTTGTTTGGTATCGATCATTGTGGGCTTTTAAAAAATTGTGAATAGGAAGCACCTGTAGCAATCGAAATAAATAAAATAGCAAAATCTCGTCATTTAAAATGCAAAAAGTTGAAATGTTTGTTCGATCGTTTGAAAGTTGAGGAGGAGTAGGGAGAAGAAGAAGAAGTTTTTTTTTTTTTTGTGTGGACTTACCATTGAAAGTTAAGTGGAACCGAATGAACCACCCTGAGCGGTTCTTTCATGACGGCGTTGGTTAAGGTGAATCCCGGAATAGGGCAGCGCTTTTTACGCCGGGCTTGCGCGGTCAGCACTCGACGCAAACGACTGTCATTAACTTCTCGTTGAAACTCCCGGTCGATTTGCGTCAGGTCTAACAGCGAACCGTATTTATATTTACGATTGGCGTTGATCACGTTTAAACTAACATTATCCCCACCGCAGCCGCAACTTTCATTGTCGTCCGAAGCCTGACGATGATGATTACTGTCACTTCCCAACATCAGATTCACACCGCGACACGCCAATTCTAAACATTTGGGGTCCGCCGCGCTGGGTCTTCGGTTCCGACCGAGTAAGACCTCTTCTTGGTCTTGAACAATCACTCGAATATTACAACAAAAATTTGTAGGCTTCGAGTCCGAATTTACTTTGGAATTATTTTTCTTTTTAGTAGACATTGTAAGATTTTTCGATAATTAATTTTTTTAAGAGTTTTTTTTTTTTTTTAATATTAAGAATACGATTAAACTGAAACGAAGCAATTTTGAATTAAATTTGAGCTGTCATCTTATTACTCCGAACATTTAGTTTTTGATGAATAAGCGAACCGATTATTATGAGAGAAAGTTGGTGATGATGTTTTGGTAATTTGATGAGTAGAGTAAACTCTTCAGGGAGATGATTTTTGCTGAGCGAAGCCGGCGACCGGTTGAATTGGAATCAAACAGCTGTACGTGCGCGCGGGTGGTGTGTGTGTGTGCTAGCAGCGATGGCGCTTCAGAGCGAATGAGACTCGGTATTGGCCGGGATGAATGTTGTTTTGTATATTATCTCGGCGGCGTTCTGCGCGCACCTTTACCGCGCCTTCACACTCAGACTTTTGATAGTACGCATCCGTGCGCTTCATATTTTGTTTGAATCGGAAGTTGCATTATTTTTATTTTTTTGGTCCGACTCTCCCGTTTCAGTCTTTTTATTATTTTATTAGTATTTTTTTTAAGCATTGTTGCTTAAAGCAGGTGGTTGGTGATTGGATCCAGTCGGAACCACTGCTCGTGCTGCCTGCCTCCGCTGCGCCACGGCTCCTTCATACTTTTAAGTCTCCCACCTCATATCTCTCTCTCACTGGCTTTTTTTTCTTCTTCCCTCCTACACATCCCTTCGACTCAACAAACGCACATTTTACTACTCAAGGTGTATCATATTGCATCGAGATTATGGAGATGTCATGACAACCTTCCGACTATATTTTCGAATTTTTGATTTTCCTGACATTTTCTTTGAAACAGTAAGAGGTCGTTTTTATTTCCATTTTGTTTTTGTTTTTTTATTTTTTCCTGATAAAAGTAATAACTGATTGCACTAGTGGCGCGTGTTTATTGGAAAATTGGAAGTACGCCGGAGGTGCTAAAGTTGTAGAATTCAATTTATATGTTCTTCTCTAAGGAGTTAGTTTAGATTTTCGAATGAAATATTATATCCCAGGTACATTAATTTAGTTTGTTTACAAAGAAAATATATTCTAATTTTCAGCCGCGAATAAACATTGGTAGATGGTGTTTTTTTGATTGTTCAAAGTTATTAAAAGCGTAAGAAAAAAAATCTTGACGTTATTCATTTGTTTTGTACGAGTAATTTTGGGAAGGGACGCGATTCGAAGGGCCTTTAATTAATAAAACTAAGTTCCCTTTTATGTTTGATGTCAGTTAATTTAATTAACGATCTCGAAGCTGGAGTTGTTTACTTTTCCTGTAATTGCGTTATTCTTAATATTTGCTCGGGAGTGGTTAGGTTTTTTTCTCCCCTATATAAATATTTTGTTAAAGAGCATTGTTGTGTTGGGAGAATGCGTCTAATTCTCTCAATGGTGTTGATAAATAATAAAAAAAAGAAATATATTAGTTATTAGGGAAAACTAAATAAATTTAAATATACTAGCGGCTGAAGTTAAGTGACTGTTATCGATCTTAGTGAGGGAAATAAGTGATGGTAGTCAGGGTTCCCGCACGCGAGGAACAATATTTAATGAATCGCGCTGCATTAACTATTATTCAATTGGCTTGAATTTGCACGAAACGTCCGTGAGTATTCTGACAAATTTATTTTTGTTTGCTCGAAAATACAATATTTTTTCCTCTCCATTTACTTTTAAGCTATTAAATATAATGTTGCACTTAAAATGAAATTCGTAGCACATTTTTCAAAGAAATTAATGCTTTTCAACATTTTATTATTAAGTGTTTCCGGAAAGCAATTTAAAATATTTTTTTTTTCCCTGTTAGCCATTAATTTTTTTTTGTTGACGTTAGTAAAGGAAGAAAAAAAATTTAATATTGTTTTAGACCCGAGGTAAACAGCAAAAAAATAATTAAGTGTATTGTGGTATACGTTTTCCCGTAATTACGAACGACGACGAAGGCGTGTGTGGAAAGACGGGGAGCTAACGGCGGGGGAGCTTGAAAAAGAAAAAAAAAACAAACATGGAGAAACAATATATCTATACTCTTGTGCCGCAGTATGTTGATTAAAAGAAACGCAACATCTGATGACAACAACGCGCAGGTAGATTGTTACGTAATAAATGACCAAGACGTTATTGTGCGCGAGTGAAAGTCGACGTGCACAACGCATTGCATGCACTCGACACCCTACTCGATGCACAATCCCCGTTGCTGCATCAATATCCATCTCGTATTTTATATAAAAACTAATATAAAAAAAATGATTTTGGTGTTTTTTCTAGATACCTAATTGTGATGCCTGTTTAGTTTTTAATTTATATTCAGTAGGAGATTTAGAGTAAAATTTAAATCATAAATATTAAATTGAGTTTGTTTTTTTCTATATTTAAAGTGATACGGAAAAATGATCTTGTTTTACAAACATCAAAAATGATAATTAATTTTTTTTTTAGCATAATTCAATAATGCTGTAAATTTTTTTACAATAATTTAATTGAATTAGTTTTGTAAATTAAAAAAAAAATTAATAATTATAGAACGTTTCGACGAAAATAATTAAACATTATTTTCCTCGTTTTTCTAGAATTTAAGAATAAAAAGCATTTATTGCTGAGCAAGTAATTTTAAATTATCTTAATAAGCGTCAACAATAATAATTATTATGTTTTCTTTTAATTAAAAAAATATATATATATATATCTACGATTGAAAGAAATAAAAGATATTAATTTATTCGACTTGGAAGATTTTTGTAAACAAATTTGTTAAAATTGCTATGCATTACGTGAGTAGGGGGCGGCGGAATTTTTACTTCCGTCTTTTGTAAAAGTGAAGAAAACATAATAATCCGCAAAATGTGGAAGGGGGTTATTAAAATAAGTTGCAGAGATTATTTTTAACAACAACATGTTTACAATTTGTGAATAATATTTTATTTATAAGAAATCTTTTGTTATGAAGAGCAATATTATTAATACGCAGGTTCGTTTAAATTTTACATCAACAACATTTTATGATCTGAAATCAATTTGCGGTCAATTTTGACTTAACATGCTCTATTTTTTTTTTTATTAAAAAAAATATATATATTTGAATTTAATCGAAATGCTGTATTACTATTCGCGGAAAAAGCGGTAATGATAGATAAAACTAATGAGAAAAATAATTGCTTATGGTGTATTTATATTTGGTTTTTGCGGGAAATAATTTCGCTGAGTATGCTGAAATACACTAAGTACAATACCAGTAGTATGGATATTTAATTGTTTGTTTTTTTGAACAGTCGGCAGTTTGTGGAATTAATTTTCTTTTGATTATTAATGAAAATATAAGTTTTACCCAAATTAATTGCGGAATGGGATGTGTCATGAAGCGCGCACCCCGACCGATTTCATTGCCTCGCAAATTAAGACGACGTTTGTTTTTAAACGATACGACGATTGCGTCGCGAGGAAGGCATTTAGTTTCATTAAGAAATGTCAATCATTAATTGCACCTTTGAATTCTACACGCTGTGTCATCGTTATGATGTTGAAAGGCATGCGCAATGAGGTTGCGCGCTAACATCGCCCGCCGCGGTCGATCGCCTTTACACGGTGAAAAATTCATGATCACAGCATCCTTATTTACTCGTTCGAGTGTCTCCAAAATACTTTCCTTCTCTCTCTCTCTCACATTCTCTGTCTTGGTCCCTTAATATTTCATAAGATGCTTGTGTGTGTGTTTTACCGCTCGACGATCACACGCGAAGATCTCGCGGAGAAAAGTAAAGAAAAGAGGGGGATAAATAGATGTTGTTTGGTGTGAAATAAAAGTGTGTGGAGATGGTTAATCGTATGAAACCAGGCGTTGCGGAATATTTACGGCTTGCTTTTAAGTATCGACGTTTCATGTCGATATTTATATGCTGTGTAAGAATTATATGGTGCAGCCTATACGCGAAGAAAATCCAAGCTGTTGGGTTTATGCTGTAGCCTACTGAAAATATTATCTGTTGAGATGTTCTCTGACATTTGTTCCAGCGTTATGTCACCGGGCTGTTATCGACAGTTGGCTTTATCGACCTTACCAATTCTATTTTTTGGTTCGATATTTCAAGAACCAAATACCGATAGGTGAAATATTATGCACAGTAATTGGCATTATTAAACGTTTTGATTTTTTTTCTTTTTCTAGTTGGTTAATTTTTAATTTTTTAATCAATATGATCATAGCCTCGGTATGACTATTATTGAAATTTTGTCAATCTGATGTTTGGTTTTGATGGGTTTTTTAGCTGATGTTTTTATTTTTTTGTTCAATTTTTAATACAAGTGGCAAAAATTTAAACGAAATTTATTTTGTTTTAACATTTTAATAAATTTATTATTTTTTTGTTTTTTCTATAAAGACTAATAAATTTTTACTAAATTAATTACTATAAATTAAATAGTTAAATTTAACGTCTGCTATTGATTTTGGGTTTTATTTGCTTCTCATATATACATGTATATTTTTTTTTGCGCGAAGAAATGCTCGCAGTTATTTTTTTTCCGTTTGGTATTTAAAGATGGCTAGAAAAATGTTGATTTTGCGTCGGTGATTCGACAGCGGTAGAAAGACAATTTCGGTGTACAGTATAGGGTTGCGAACCGGAAATGGTTTTTTTAGTGGGGAATATGTTCATAGAGAAAAGCAAATAAGAAGCAATTTAGCGAGAGAGGATGAAGAATCTTTTTTTTTTTTTTTTTTTGGGAGGGGGGTCCGCGGGGATTTTTATGCATAGAAAGATAAAAATAAAAGTTATCAAAAAGTTAATTAAAATTTTCCCTTCTGTCGCAAAAATAAAAGTATGAAATTACATTTTCTGTTTCATTAATTTGATTTCGACCCAAAAATTGGATTCGATTAAGCGTCAAAAATCTTTGAAAATAGCTTAATTTTGGCTTTTTTTTTTTCCCCGCGATTTAATTATTCCGCATAAAAAGACTTATTTTTCATCATAACCAATATAATGTGTAAAAAAATATTATTTTTTTTTCAGTATTAAATTGAAAATATTTCAATATTAATACTGGATTTTGATTATTACAAATTAATTTCTGGGTTTAATAAGCGTAACCTTTACAAATTTTCTGATGTACTGGTGTTGGGTATTGATTTTTCTAACTCTTCCGTAAATGAAATGGCGTGACATTTGAAAAAAGAATGTAAGTAGCGGAGGACTAATCTTATTATAAACGCAGAATTCTTTTTGTGCAGAAAAATTTATGTCAAAGCTAATTAAATTAAGGATTCGATTTTTGCACGAGTGATCGAGGTGAGTAGGGTATCTATCTCTTTACCGTTTACTTCCGCCTTTTCCCCCTCCTCCTTCTCCCATTGGAATTTCAAGGTCCTCACTTTGGTCCGCTGACTGCGTAATCGCCATTAAATTTGATCAACCAATCGTTAATAACCATGTTGACTATGTAAACACACCGCCTCTGCATCTTTTCCAACAAAATACTTTCGAGGCTAGTTGCTTTTTTTTTTATTATTATTATTTTATATCTTATCCACTCATCTTTTGCATCTTTTATGTCGACGAAGAAGAGAAAAGTGTGTGTTATTTAACCTTAAAAAAAAAAGAAAAATTTTTTTGGAACATAATTGCAATCTTTGTTATTGATGTTGGAGTGTATCGAAGAGAACATTTTTACAGATCAAGTTTTGGTTGATGATAAATTATTAAAAGAGCAAAATGTTTACCATGTAGGCTAGGAGACTGGTTGATAATAGATTGTGGGTGGGTAAGTGAAGGTTACCGATGATAATTATTTCCCTCGTTATGCGCGGAAGATGTTGAAACTTGAGATTTTTTCGCAAAATAAGGAAGTTGAGTGATGTGGAAAAAGCCAGCAAAACCGGTATTGTTTAATTTTGTTGACGTTCGAAATTCGTAGCGAGTCCACTACGCATACATAATGTATGCAAGTAAACGGTAATTTCAGAGTTATAATTTATCAAAAAAAAAAATTTTTTTTTTGTAAATAGATTTATTTCTTAGTTTTCTTTTGTAAAATTTATTGCGTGCAAATCGAAGAGAAACTATTTGAAACTCCCCCAAAAATTCTGTTTGCGTTCGCAGAACTCTCGAAAATGAAAAAGGTGAGTTTATTTATAACGAAAATTGATTTATGAACTGAGAATGAGGTTCCCAAACTTGATCGTTTATAGACAAATCCGCGTATATCGAAGGATGAGAGTGTTTACTAGATCGCATTAGTCGCTCTTGATTTTTATTATCGCAAAAACTGAAGACGCGTAGGCGGATAAACTGTGGAAAAAGACAACTTTTTTGATGGCAATTTCAGTTTTGTTTTCTGCAACTTGTAAGTATAGGCCCCCATCGTAAACAGTTTAGCTATTACTTCCTCTCAAGTTACAAAATGCGATTTATCGCTGAGGGATATATTTATATATAAAAAAAATGTTTGACATCCGTGACTTTAGATAAGTAAAAAAATGTTTTTAAAACATACCGGTATTAAAAGTTTCTTATTTTTTTTCTTCATCCAGTTTATATCATCTCTTTTAATTGTGACATTTAGATTCTAAAACATTTTTATTCTTGAATATTAAGAGCTTTTTTTTTATAACTAAAAGTCGTTTCTTAGTTCGTGCACTTAATGCCAAATGCCAATTTGAAGTTTAATCATTTTTTTAAAAAAAAATTATGTTTATATCGCATGTGGAAGAGCACTCGTGGTGACGTAAAAAGGACTGAAATAGAGTAGGCACTTGTGTTTCTTACAAACTTTGTGTCGATATTAAATCTTGAATTCCTATCTAATATTGAATGAATCAATTCAATACGTCTCTTCACAATTGGATTTTTCGATCTTTTTTTTTTTTTTATATCAAGCGCACTATTGAAATTGTATAGGGCTCGGTACCCAGAAGTCGAAATATGCATACCGGTAGTTATTTTTCATCTACAAAATTTGCCAGTAGCTTGTCGCTAAATTATTGCTTATTTTTAACTCCACTCGATGAATGATTTTTAATACGAGTCAAAAGATAAATTCAATATTTTGAATATCAAACATTATTTTGACAAATAACATCGAAAACTTTTTTTTTTCTTCTTTTTCGAATGAAGGAAATCAGTCAGGTGTCATCTGCTCAATTTGCATTTTAAATTAATTTATTTTCAGGAAATGGATTTATAAATAAGTAATGAAAAAAGCAATCAACTCGTAACTCTATCTTAGGAAATGATCTCACGCATGCGTCGTCGATGGAAGTTTCCATTACGGAAATAACATTTTTTTTTTACTTCCCTTCTTAACATGGCTTGTACGAGTTAACTTTTAAGTCTCGAGGTTTAAACATTATGTAAACAAAATTCAGTCAAGCGAATTTTTCGAGAGTTTTAATGATTACTTTTAATTATTAGGAAATTGTGACAGAATTATTGATTAAAAAGAATAAATTATTTGTATAGGCTCGGTTGAGTTGATGTGTGTGTGTTTATACAGTAAATTCTATTTTAGTTTATATTAGTTTGAAAAAAATCAATTTTTTGTAAATGTCAAAATTGTTACATTTATTATTTTTTTTGGTCGAAGTTTTGGAGTTTATTGGAAATGAAACTGTACTCTCCTACGCATAGATCCACAAAATTGATTTTTATTTGGTTACTACCTAGTAATCTAATTTTTATTCAATTTTCGTTTTAGGTTTCAGTTGGGCAAAACATAAAAGCTAATCTATGTTGTTAATACCAACAATATAGGTTTAAAATCAAGGTTAAAAGAATATGGTGGATGAATTAATTTGGTTTACTTTTTTTTTTTTTTTCAAAATTTGTAACTCAATGCTGCGAGATTTTCAAATGCAATTGTATGAGTAGCTCCGTTGTACATGTTATTAAAGTAAATATTTTAATTATGCGTTTGAGGAAGTATTGAATTTTAAACGGAAAAAATATTTATTCGAGAGTTTTAAAAGGGGTTTGTAAGTTATAGGTTGTCCTTTTCTAGGTCGAGGCTACCTTGTACTCTGTATATTATAAGTTTATCGCTGGAATTTGAACTCTAGTTTTCGAATAGGATATATTGTAGTTGGAGGGGAAACTGCTATATCTTTTTTTTTTTTTTTTCATTTAACATGCAATCGTCGTCTGTTGGCATTTTTCACCTCCAGATCTCTGTCAAAGATAGTTTTTTTTTTATCTTCTTAACCAATTGGATCTCGACTCCATCTCGCCTGGAAACAGATTCCTTGCTCTTTGCGTCATTCCACTTTAACATAATGTACAGAAAAAATTTATATATATTAATAAAAGTCTACATTTTTCTATATTTTTTTCTATTTTCCTAACCCGATTGACTCTTTTTAAAGAAAAAGCGCCGTCAAAGCGTAGGTGGTGTTTGATTCTATTAATAATGTGAACGCACATTTAACGAGATGGAGGCCAAATTTATGCGAATTGGACCATTGAATATAGTATTTATTTGCACGCATTCACCGTACTAATGTATGCCGATCCTTTCGTGTCGTATACCTCGAAAATTGACTCATTATTTTGTTAACGTCAAATTTTTTTTCTTCTCAATTTTAAAATATATATTATTTAAACATGAGCGTTTTTGTTGAAAAAAAAAATATATATATATATATTCTGAAAGCCATGCACATGACGTATTAATGGTGTTTTGTTTTTTTTTGTAGAATATGGAAAAAAGTAAAATCCATTTCTAGCTTTTGGCATAATTTATTTTATATATCGGTATACAAAAATATCACCATTCTTCAAATACATCACCGAATTATTATTTTGGTCAAATTCAATGCATTTTCAAATTTGCAAGAGAAATATCATAGTTCCACCGGACTTTTTGATTTCACAAGTCGTTTTACTTGTTTGAAATTTTGAATTATTAATTTTGGCTTTATTAGTTGAAATTTGAGATGATCGGTTAATTTATTTTGCAAGCTTGGGTTTAATTCAATCGGTTGACTTGATTATCATTGTGCTTCCAAGCCGAAAATAAGACAATGAAAAAATATGAGGCATAATATTTGTTTAATACAATCATGGAATTGATTTTATCGAGGGGGGAGGGGAAGAAGAATGAAAAATACTTGTCTCTGATATTTTATAAGACACATAGTAAATATCATTTCATTTACGTCGAGCAAATAAACAACCAAATGATTTTTGATTTTGCGGGATGATTTCCACGTAAACTTTTCCGTTCCATCCGTTTGATTTTCGAACGTAAACTACGCTGAGGGAGATGTAAGTTTACGTGGAAATCGTTCGGAAGTTGAAAATCATACTGTTCGTTGTTAACGATTTTCTGCCCGTTGTCATCGATTTATTCCCATTTTTCTGAATAAACAAAAGACACTTCATCATAACGTTATCGATCGAATGGAGTGGAATGCTGCTGCAGCTGTAGGTTCGCCACTCGATAAACACCAGTTAAACTTTTCTAGTGTAAGAGTGGTGAGAGGAAGCTGTTGGTTAGGGGGAACTTTTTAGGTGGAGATATCATCTTCTTAAATTCGTTAAGCGATTTCAACTAGTAAATTAATGCGAGATGTAATTAGATTTAGATATATCGAGAGTGCTCAGACACAACTGTTGAAATACCGCACACGTATTTTTCAATCGTGTAAATTACGCTTTGGAATTAATTTAAGTTTTTTTTTTTCTTTATCTAATTCAACTTTTTTTTTCTAATCTTTATTCGTTTGACATTTCGAAGTGAAAAATATTCGATTTTTTTTTATTATTATATTTCCAATTTTTTTTTTTGCTATTTATTTATTTTTTGTTACGGTACATTCTTTAGATATCAAATATTTTGGTTATGACAAGGCCAAAGCGGAGATTTTAATATATCTAAACCGATTATTAAAAAATAGTTTGAATGACATTTTGATAAGAAATCGCTGCTGTGTGGAGATAATAAAAATGTTGACTTTTTTTTTTTTTTTTTGACATTTTCTTTAATGAGATTGTTGTTATATTATTATGTCACGTCAAAAAAAAAATTGTTTTTTTTTAAACTATAATCTTCAAATGATAAAAAGTGAATGGTAATTATAGAATTTAAAAATTAATCGAATTAATACGATGTCTTAAAAAGTAATTATTGCCAGTTCAATAATGACTATTATATTATTTTCACCTGTTACAGTCGCAGATGAAAGTTACGCCGTGTCTCTACTTTTCATTATTATTAATTAGGGTTTGGGCAGATGCCGGTAATTAACTATTCCGACAATTGCAGTAGCACCGCGATGTCTTAGTCGTTACAATACTCGTATTGGAAATTTGAATCGCGCGTAATGGCTTTTATTACATAAAGCATAATGTAAGGCGAGTTTTATTATTCGTAAAATTGCGGTGATAAAAGTGGGGGGAAGTTACATGGTTTGATCATTTTGAGGTTAACCTCATTATCTTTCCCCTTCCCCTGCCTGCCACATGTTCCGCTACCATTATTATGTTGGACTTGGTTCGCACTGTATATTATTATTACACCGGTTAGAGATAAAATGTGTAGTGTGGGGAGAGAGAAAATGTAATCTGGAAGTCGATCAAACGTCCTCTTCAAAATTGAATAGTTCTGAGAATTGATAAATATTATTAGGTATTAGAAAGCTTTTTCTTGTTTTATTTTTAATTAGATTTTTTTTCACAGCTGATTATAAAAAAATTAAAGCGATTATAGACATTAAAATTGAATCGCGGTGGAAATGGTACCGAACGAATTTCTATTTTGAAATGTTTTAAAAAAATGTGAATGTGTGTTACCCTAGTTTTGAAATCAAGTGCACGGAAGCGTTTTTGTTCCAAATTCACTTGACTCTGGGATACCGGTTGCCTTAGAAACTATTGAGGGAGAAAAAAAATGTATAATTGGGAATGCTACTTAATCGCGTTTTCTACGCCACTGCTTTTATAGAAAGCAATTTATTTATGGGGGGGGGGGGGGGGGATTTTTTGATTAGTTAATTGTATGTTTTGTAGAATAAGTGTTTGCAGTTGCGCTGAATTATAGCGATAATTTTGAAAGCGGCAAGTGGCTGCTGCTGCTTGTTCGAGAGGTCTGCTGCTTCGCTTCTTTGTTGTTGTTTTTTTTACCATTGTTATTCGAGTGGAAAAACTTACACGGAACGCTATATACTAATTACAATTAACTAGGAACATGAATGTAGTTAGACATCTTCAAAATGTCAAGGTTGTTTATTCGGTTTATAATTATATAAAGCAATTAAAACTAATACGGATGGATGTAGCCTATAATTGATTTTTAATTGCATTGCAAATAAAAACAATATTACTGTAAGCTAATTATAATTTTTTTTAATGTATGAGATTGATGAAGAGGCGTCATTTCACGAAATGTATTTAAATTATATTTACTAGTTATTTCGGATCTCGGATCAAATCAATGATAAGAAATTTTTGTTCAAAATGGGTACCTGTTTTGAAACATTTTAACGATATTTGTTGCCAGGCGGGGCCATAAATAAATTTGCTGTCGGTACCGTGTGTTGGGCATCGTTCATCCTACTTGATATGCTCACCGAAACGATTCGATTTCTAGACGAACCGTTCAATTTAATAAAATCTTTTATAATTATTGCTGTCAGATCGACGGATTGGTGTTTTTATCGTTAGGTGTGGGATGAACGACTGTAGTGAAAATGAACGAGATGTTTTGTCATCATTCTGGCTACGTTGTGATCGGAGCTCAGGTGAGCGCTCGGAATCCAAGGTGATCTCGCGAATACGATGGCGCCAGCTGTCTTTCAATGCGCGCAACTAATGTTGTTTTTATGTTGGGCGGAATACATGAAAATAATTACAGAATTATTTAGTTTGAATTTATGTCTTACTGAATTGAAAGAATGTGGTTCAGCTAGCGAAATGAATGGGGCAGCCACTAAAGTGGTTTTTTTTCAAGCATAAGAAAAAATGTAGGAATCCCGTAGCCTAATCTGAAATACAGTACAAAACTGTACAAATTGAGATGCCAAAACAGAAACATTATGCGAAAGGCAAATGAAAATCAATTAAAAATCCAATTTTGTACTTGGAAGCATTAATAAACAAACAGTACCGGTATTAATTTTTTTTTAAATGCTACTGTAATAATAATAATTTTTTAATTAATTAATAATTAATACTAATTTTTTTAAAAGTTTAACAGTATTAAAAAAAAATTTTGACGTAAAAAGTGTTTTTTTACAAAAGCAAATACAGTACCGGTAATTAAATTTTTAGAAAAGGAAAAGAAATACAGTAGAATATAACGTTACTTCGTATATTACGGCATTTTCTGGGATTACCGAGAAATTCATAAATGCATTATTAAAAAAACTCTGTTATTGCGATAAGAACGTATTATTTCGCCAATATAATATCACAATTTCGAATCGGCATTCGTTAAATTTGAAAGGTTTTCGAGTTGAATCGAGTTATTTGCACCTGTAGCTCGCGCGCACCGGAAATTGCGCGATCGATATTTCTGAAACGCACGTCGCCATTATTTTTTTTTTGGAGTTTTATTTTTTGTTGAAAGGCTCATTTAGTTGAATCATTTCGCCAGTAGATCGCGCTGTGGCGGCGTGGCACTGGCGGCTGCTAAATCGGGCGTTGGGATTGGCGTTGTGGCGTGGGCGGCGCGTACGAGAGATGCTAAAATAGATCAAAAGAGTTGTAGACGTAACGGAGGATTTGCGTGGGAGGAGGATGCTTACTTTTTCTATTTGTGAACATCGGCTGAACTTGACATCGAAAAATATGAGACATGCGTGGGTGATTAGAGAAATCAACTGGTGGAGGAATTCCGATCTCTTTAAAAATAAATAAATAAAAAAAAACACACAAATTCCCACGCTTCAGGTGATTCATTTTGTAGTTTGTCAATGGCTAGAGATTTCATTGAGAAAATCTTTTAGTAAACAAGCGATACGCCTACGCAAGCGCTTATTAAAATCTATTGATAACATCGTCAAGTATCTATTTTTGGGAGTTATTAAAATATAAAAACAACAAATGAAGCGAAGATTGAATGAAAAGACGCTATTTTTGCCCCTGTTTATATTGTCTCAAGATAAATACACTTGTTTCATTTCGGGGGTAATTTATGTAAACTGAAGCTACATTATTATTCAAATTGGTTTATGAGATTATTTTTACGAAATGTAAACAAATTTCTAATTTGGTTTTGTTGTTTTATTTCGTGACGCAAATTGTTAATTTGAAATATTTTTATGAAAAAAAAAAAAGATTAATTTGCTTAACGTAAGAAATTTTATTATAAGCGACGAAAAACATCTATTAAAAGCAATTTATTACGCGCAAATGAGTAAAGAAAAACAAGATTATTTTGTATATACAGTATTTTATTATCTTATTTTAATTAATCAAAAAATAATAAACGAGAAATTAACTTTTTTTTACTTTTTCGTTTTCTCTTTATTTTATTTTCTTGCTGTTTTTTTTTTTTTTTTTTTAAAGAAAATGTTGCTATACTTCGATGGATAATTTATTAACAATGCTGGAAATGAATAAATGAAGCTTTTAAAATACTGCAATGTAATTTCCAAAAAGAAAAGAAGATTTTGAGCGACATTGAGAAAATGGGTGGTGGTGCTTACGAAGGAACTCGTTCTTTTGTTAAGCTAAATTAGCCTTGAATTGCTTAAATTATTCTCTTAATTTTCGAGTTAATTTAATTAAAATTTTGAAGACAGAATTTCTAACTGATAAGCACACAGATAAAAGTGCAGCTTTATTATTTTTTTTATATAATATTATTCGTCGCTCCAGCAACAGTAAAATAGGTAGCTCTTCGTTCGGTAAAATGTTCTCACGTGTGAGTTAACGAACTAATAAATGAAAAAATATGGAAGGATAATACTGGTATTATAAGAATTAATTATTATGTTTAACCTTATTTCATTGAAAGCACCAGTTCGCATAAATGTTTCTATAAGAGCACTGAAGTTAAAATGATAACAGTATGCCATGGATTGGGTGACCATGGTGTGGGTGTACTATCACACAGGAGTGGTCTTTCAAAGTTCAGCCATTTCCTCGCTATTGAAAAGATCACTCAGTATGGGGCAAAAAATACAAAAAAAAAAATATCCAATCATAATAGGTCATATACTAGCAACCTTCTGTTTGCGCGAGGCTTCCGTTTTGCAAAAATCCTTTTGCACTTAAAATTCGAGCAAATAAGAAATAGCGAGGAGGGAGTGGGGGGAAAAAAATCAATAAATAAATAAAAACATGTGATAAATAAACTAAAACATGGAAAAAAAAACTTGGCGTACATTGAATTTCGATTTGCGCGTATTGAAAAATAGGAATAATAATAAAAAAAAAATCAATTCGTTTAAACCGATTTTCATTTTTCAGTACCGTACGCGCGCATGTGAAATTTACTTATCATTTGACGATTCAACGATAAGTGGTGTGTAGATATTATTTGCATCTAAAAGATATTAAAGTGCAGTACTAGTACGTTTTTTTTTTAATGAAAAAAAAAAATTAAAGAGTTGAGCTTATTTGCTAATGAATTAAAGCGCAATTCAACACGAAAAGACTACTTTAAGAATGGTTTTTATGTTTTTTTCTTTGCATTTGTCATTACTTTGGTATTGAATTTATTTGCGGTATTTATGCGAATTTCATAGCGGTAGATTTGGGTGCAACAGCGAAGAATGATCGGGTGTAATTACAGACTGCATAGGCTTTTTGCATGAGGCTAGAGGGGGGTTGGGGCCTTGAGAACGAGGGATGGAGGGGGGCGGCTTTTACGAGGTGACGAAAATCGATCGAGTTTTCTCTCTCTCTCTCTCTCTCTCTCTCTCTCTCTCTCTCCACGACATTTTGTCAAAATTGTTTTCACGCTGGGAAACTGTTATTGAAAATGGCCACCTGTGAGGATGGCGAAACAACGTTAAAACGAAACGCAGGCGCATTTTTTAATACCGGTAGCCAGAATGTACATTGCCGGTATATTAATTTGACCGGAGAAACTGTTGTTGATTTTCCGGAATATGTATCTGAAAATTTGTATTATTTCTATGGAGATCTACAACTTTTCAATTTATTGATTTGTTATGGATTATCGGTTGTTATTGTCAATTTTTAAGTTGCGGTTTTTTTTAACACATATATTTTGATTAAATTTTATTAAGCTAAAAGTTTGAATGGGAGGGGAAAATAAAGTTGAAAATTTTAATTCTATGGAGATATGAAAATTTCAATTTATTGATTTGTTTTTGGTAAACGATCTTTCTTTAATACACTGTATTTTTTTTTTAACGGAAATTAAGTTATCTCATAGGGAAAATGAAAGTTTGTAATTCTAATTAAAAGAATTACACGAAACACAGGAGATCAAAAAACGTAAAGCTAATTGCTTTTAAAGCTTACGTAGCATTAAAGCAATGTGATTAGAGTGTACAGTATACGATTCGAAAATTTGTCATAGTATTAAATTGTTAAAGGAAATCGCGAATTAAGCAATATTTTGTGTGAAACTCAGTTTTAATAATATTATTTCTGGCGATGTCATTAAATTTCGTTATATCGATCCTCTTGTTTTCCTTCAGGGAATTTCTTTCATATTATAACGAAGTTTAAAGTTGGTTACGGTAAGAGAGACTGTTACGTTTCTGAGGGTTTGATTTAGTACTTTAATATCGATTAATAGCGTCACTAGGTTTCTAGTGTGTGGCCGTGACTCTTTCACCGAGTTTTATAATGTACTTGTCGCGATGAAAAAATAAGAATTCAACCTACAAATTTTTTTTTTTTTTTTTGAAATTTATTGCGTCAAAATTGAAAGTTAATATAATAAATTTTGAAGAAGAAAAATAATAAAAATACAAATGGAGTTATTTTGTTTCGAGGCGACAAACAAATTTCTACATTTCAGATTTTTTTATTTTGTTTTTACCTTTCGGAAATGTCTGTTGGTAATTCGATGATGTAAATTGCGTATTTGTAACTCAAAAATTCAAAAATCGTTCGATCAATGTGTTTTAACGAAAAGGCGGAAATAGGAACAGAAAATGGCTGCGCGAATTATACGAGAATAAAGAATAAATAAAACTCGATTCTCTAGCGAATTGCATTTTACGAGTATTTTATGTTTACAATCGACTGGATGTGTATGCGCAGACATTTAAGAAGAAGAAAAAATTCTTTAGATTCGGGAACTTGTTGCAGTTTCAAGTGCAACGCGCGATAAAAGCGCTATAAAAGTGAACAGCAAATTGAAGAAATAATAAAAAAAAAAAAATAAGAAAGAAAAAAAAAAAATGATGTATTGAAAGAGAAAAAGAAAAGATTTTTAACTTCTTAACGAAATTGCGAGTTAACCGATATCTCAGTTAACTTTAATCTCGTTAAGTTTTTATTAAAGCAATGGTTTTGAGGAAAGGTTATCTACACTTGTAGGTACGTACAGTGGGGAAAAGGTTACAGAACCTGTAGAATTGAATTCTCACGTCGTGGTAATTGGAAGCGCTCGAAAACAAGTTCAATATCTTTTGATTCATTAGACGAAAGCGGTGAACGAAATGTCTACCTACTGTCTTTTATCAAATTATTGCCGCTTCATAGAACTACTGTAGGTATGACGTTTTTGTTTTTTCCGATCTCCTACGTTTTGTTTAATAATTGAAGAGGGGGGAGTGAGATACATAGACGGAAGGGTGAAGAAGATGGTAAAATCACGAGTTCATTCTACTTTCTTCTTTTTATTATCTCGTCTGGAAAGATTTGCGAATACAGTATACGAATTAGTTTTTTTCTTAATGGTAAATTCCATGCACGCCATTAACAGGTTATCCATTAAGCAAATTATTCAAAGTTTTAAACATGACTTGGACATTTTTTTTTTTTTTTTTTGGTTTTTGTAATTTTCGGATTGCAGCAACTTTTAATTGGAAGTAAGCTAGGGTCATTTTTTAAAAAAAAAATGTTGGTTAATTAAATTTTGTGATAAAGGACGTCATAGCTCGTAAAAAAGCAATGAGTTTTATAGGTGAAGTTACACTGACCTATTGATTTAATGGCCGCATAGATTATGACTTGTTTTTACTTTTTTATTCGCGTTGATTTCAAGTTATCTACGAGATTAAATTAATGGTAATTTATTATCTTTTTTTTTTTGAGTTATGTTTTTCAATTTAAACTTGTTTGTAATGTATTTTAAAATCTGGTTGACATGCTGGACCGGTTTGAGTTATAGCGATATAAGTCACATCTTTATGGCTTCAAATTGCATAAGAAGGATGATAACAAACTAGGCAGCAGAATTAGACCATTTAACTTAGAAAATCAATAGAACATTTTTTTTATATTGATTATGAGATAATATACTTGTTAATACAGTATTCAGGAGACGGCAGGTTTGTCCTTACTATTACGGCTTAAATGTCTTAAGGCTGACCATGTGGACGTGACTGATGACGTAAAAAAAATTTTTTAGAGTTTAAAACTTTTTTTTAAAAAAAATTATTGTAGTATCTGTAATCGAAATGAAGGGTTTGTTAATAACAAGCGTCGTCAGCATTTTTTGGCTGAATCCTTACGGAATTTAATATTCTTGACAGGCATTTCTGTAACTGACATCCGTTCAGTCCGGAAACGTTGCCGGAAAAGATCTCGGTCATTCGAACGTCAAAGCCAGTTTAGCACAATGCAGACAGTTTTGACGAGAAAAGTTTTCTTCTATTTTCCAATTAAATGGTAATTTTATTCCAGCTTTTACTTTAGAATTTATTTTATTTAATTTGTTTTTAAATAAAAGTTGTAATTATTTTACTCGCTGTACATTGGGTTGGTAATTAATTATTCTATTGTACAGTACATGTACTTAAGGTTTTAATTATTTCTTTTGTACCGGTATTTGTTATTTTAATTAATTGTATTTTATTTTTGCTTTTGATTAATTATTCCGTTTTATTTATCGTTTGAATTACGATACTTATTTTATTTATATATTTTGTAATTAATTATTCTAATTTCTTATGTTTTTATTTGAATATTTAATTATGGTAATAATTTTAATTATTAGCATGAATTGGTTATGATGACATTTTTTTTTTGTTACTAGGGAATATAATTTTATTTAACTAGTTTTGGATTGAATTTATTTTGTTACATCATTTGACTAAATTTATGTGGTGGAGAAAATTTATGTGGTCAAAAGAAAGTAATCCTGAAGAATTTATGAGACCCGCGCAAGCGCACACTTTTTAAAACGTCTTTTTAAGATTTTGATCTTATTCCAGAAAGTCGTTTTACTATAATCTTGTGTATCAAGCATTAATTTCGTTTAGTAAAACTTTGTTTATCAGCAAAACTTTTAAATCTTGATTTAGTCGTTAAATCTACGGAATGGTTTATGGTTGTATAAAGTTGCAATAATATTGCAGTGAGCGCATTCTCACGATTTTTCTGGATTTTATTATATTATTTTCTTTTTATTGGGCCCTGGGACAGCATGAGGGAAATTTAAATATTAGTAAATTTAAAGCTCACATCAATAGTGATCAAAAAGAAAAAAAATACATTAATAAAATATTTATTTATTTTGCTTCATTGGGTATTTCGTTACGGTATTTCCGAAAGTATGTTTTTTTTTAATAGCTAAATGACATTCGAAAACCGTTTTTTTTTAAAAAAAATTTTCTTTTCATAGGCAAATTGAATAAAAATTTTATTAGATCAATTCACAATGATCTTTTATAATGCAATTTTATTTGAATTTGGAAGATGTTTTCTCGGAATTTTAGATAGTTTGTTTTTTTCAATTTAATATTCTTTAGATTGTGAATAACAAATGGCGAACGTAGTTCAAGAATGTAGCATCGTTGTGCCATCAGTGTTTGAGGGAAAATCGAGTTGTGTGCGAAAATGACAAATGTTTTTTTTAAAAAATCTCTGCTTCAACCAACTTAATATTTATTTCGTTGTAATGGAACTTCGTGAAATTTTAACGCCTTTTTGCAGCGTAAATTGTTTCCAGCCAACGTTTATGTTCCCGTGACATTACACTTCACATTTCTTAGCTTCTGGGAAAAAGTTAATATTTAAAGACATTATCAGGAAGTTAATCTGTTGATTGCGCCATTTCTAAGAAATATTGACAATTATTTTATTTGTAACGGAAAAATTGTCGTTAAATACAAAAAAAAAAAAAAATTTTTTTTTTAAAAATAGAATCAGTTTCCCGGAAACTATGGTGGTAAAAAATAAAAAGTTCTATTTTTTGTCGATTATATGTTGGGAATTTTTTAGGAAGTTAATAGCGCACTTGAATCGAGCGCTATTAATAAATCGATCACCATTGTTGTTGCTCTTTGCGCATGTGTACCATTTGCCGTACTTAGGGTTCTACGCATGCGATCTAGGTCCTCGCACGAGTGCAACTTAAATCCGCCACTGCTGCCTTACTTGTCTATTGACCTAGTTTACTTCGAAAAATCATCCATCCTATATACTCCGTTAAATGTAAAAAAAAAAAAATGTTCAATATCACACTAATGGCGTGTTGGCAATGGGTAGTAGAAGCTTCTTTTTTTCTTTAAAAAAGAGGATCTATACCGCAGCGACATTACGTATTTACGGCGGAACTTCGATCTGTCGTTTTTTTTTTTTTTTTTTTTTGTTTGGTTTATATATAAAGTACAGTACACGCACTGATGTATACAGCAAAGTTATCGCCTAAAAGAAAAATCAGGGTGGGTGAGATTAAGCCCCCCCACTACGTTAGGTTCCAAACGAAGTAAACATTATTTATTTGCTTTTTAAATTATGTTGCTTTACAAATAAACTTAGCGAATGTATGCAATAATAATAATTGCTGATGTTTACAATTTCAAGCTGCCAATTGTTTTGGGGGGGGGGGGGGGGGGGGGTTTGTCGACGATGTCTGGGAATAGGATTTTTTTGTTGTTGTAAAAAGAATAGAATAAAAATTTTAAGAGAACAATCGCTTTTAGTAGTAAATATATTAATAATAAAAAGACAGACGCGGCAAAAGTTAGCGTATTATTGATTGCATCTAGAAACTCATATTAAATTCTTAGAAATACGAATTGACAAAAAAAAAAATAATAATAATGGTTCGAAAATACGTTGTAAATTACGTTAGTCAATTTATGGCTTATATAATTATAAAATTTGAGAATTAATTTTTTTTTTTTTAGCGAAATGAAAACTGCCGCAGTTTTCGGGAATCGAAAGTGGTAGGTGACAGATGCGCCAGAACGATGAATCGAATTTTTACCTTACGTTTTATTTATTTTTTTTTTTTGTCTTCAGTAGTAAAAAATCAATAGTTGATAGATGTTGTACGCAGATTTCTTACCTCACGCGTCTATTTAAACAGCATGACAGCAATTAATTTGAATAATGTCAGATGGCGTATTAGCAATTATTCGAATAGGCAATTTTCGGGATTGAAGAAATCTCTCTCTCTCTCTTTTTTTTTTTTTAATAAGTAGAAAAGCCATAGAGCGAGATTAGGGAGATGATGTTTTTATCAATCAATTTTTTTTTTTTTTTTGATTGTCACGAGTTTGTGTACAGAACGTGTTAAAAGTTCTATCCATATCTTCCAACCTTCTGTTTTTTTTCGATATTTGAAATTATTTGCTCTCTTGTCGAGCATTTGTTTTCTTTCGAGTGGAAAGCAAATTGATCCATCGGAAAAAAATATATAATATTGAGCAATTGGATCTCATCAAAAATATTCGGTTTTGGCTTTTATAATTTTGTTTTTCTTCTCCAAAAAAAAAAAATATTATATTTCTCTTTTTTTATATACATATAACTTAGTCATTTTATATGTAATTGAAATAATCGTATTGGACTAAGTGCAAAATTATGATCAATCGCATGGATGGAAACATTAGGTTAATAAAATAAAACCATTTTTTCGGTGAGAGGTACCGGTATAATATCAAAAGATATTACGACCTTGGTTGTTATATTGATACGGTGAGAGGGGTGGGTACCAACGATATTATTACTGTATATCTACGGTAGGGATAAAATGTCCAACGCCATTTACATTGTATACGTAATGCATCTTGTTTTTATACGCTCATGTTGTTGTTATTGAAATTTTTTTTCGTTTTTCCACGAATTTTCCCTTCGCCCACCCATTTCTTTTTCCCCGGTTCCAACTTCTCCACCCTTCTTCCTCCTCTTTCCACCGCATAATTTTGGTTTCCTTCAGTTCCAATATTTCCTTTCTCAAACATTATTATGGTCCCTCACCAACTTTTCTCTATTATCGTAATTAAAAGCAGTAGCTGAGTCGAGCAAATAATTGCCACCACGAAAAGCCGACAAACCTCGAAAACGACAACAACAACAACGTATTAATAATTATATTTTGTACGTTACGGCTATTATACTGTCTAAATTGGATAGCCTAAAAGCATAATTATAACTCTCGATAAGACAACGAGTAATTTGTAGATGAAAGTGTGGATTGTTTTTATCATTACCATTTTACGATGTCTATATAAAAAAAATTAAATTTCGTTCATTTTTTTTTCATCGATAATTTAATTATTTGTTAGATAATAATTATTTTGGAACTTACCGAGTCCATTGTACGGATTTTTTACTAGGTGTCACCGTAATTCCTTCGAAACTCGAACTTCTCATCTCGAAAACGACGAAACGTTTTTTCCCGTTTTTTAGTATCTCGGTGCTCATTTTGAGTTCGGGGGGTAACGTGTTTATTTGCGGCATGGAAACTCAACTCACTCACGGGCGATATTATTATTATTATTAAGGGGAAAAGAGTCAAATGTACTCGTTTAATTCAATTTGCACTCTTAAGAGTTTAGAAACGAAATTTGATGTGAAAATTTTCTTCTAACGCATTTACCACCGTCATCACACATTCACTTTTCTTAATAACTAACGGAAAGGAAACCGTAGTAGAAGAGAGCAGCTACAACTTTTTTTTTTTTGAAATGCTTTTTGAATAGTCAAATAGCTCTAATAACTACGTTAACTATAGACGGGAAACGCGAATGTTTTTTTTTTTCTTCAAGAAAAATAACCACAGGATATGCGTTGGGTCTATAAAAGTTTTTCGTAATTTATTTTTTCTTCCTTTTTAACCGTCACGTAAAAATATATATTTTTTATTGTTATTATTTTTCGGTATTAATTTTTTTGAAAAAATAAGTAGTCAATATAGAAATATTTTTTATTAAATCGTTACCTGAATTAAGAAAAAAATATTTTTTTTGCCGATGATTCGGTTCATGTCAGTCATCAACGTTATCATTAGCCGTACCGTTTCCGTTCCAACGTTTCACATCATTACCGTACACCGGTTTCTGAGAAAATAATCGATGCCGGAGATGAGAGAAAAACCGTCACACAATCTCAAACTTGGCTTTTCGTCAAATTAATGTAAATCGCTGGGTTTACGATGGTAGAAGAAAAAATATATATATTTTTTTATGTAAGCTTCAGAGATATATTTAAAGTTTTTTTTTCTTTTTCGTTTAGTATTGTAAAAGGTTTCGCGGGTTAAGATTCATCCTTTGCCCCGACTACACGTGCTGCGTCGTCGTCGATTACTCCCGACACGTGTTCACTGGATGGATTTTGAGAGCTTGAAACTAGGTTGTCGGAGTGTCGAGCGAGTGACTGATACGTGATCATGCTGTCCGTTAACGTATATATGCTCGGTAGAGATACAGTGTGCGCGTCAAGTCTCGACGGTAATTTGGATGGGGAAAATAGGCGGCGGTTGTTGGAAAAAAAATTTTGTTGTTTTTACTCGCTAGATGAGGTGTTTATGCGTGTGATGCTTGCCTTCTTTCATACAAGATCGGATTGACGATGCTACTCGCTCATCACAGTTGGCTGTTGTAAATATAATAGTCAGTTCCGGGCGCATGCGCGAGCAGCTGATCTTTTCAATTCTTTCGGTTACCTAGGTGATGCTTATACTGTATGTGCGCGCGAATACTCAACGCGAACTAACCCTCGGTACTTTTATTCATCGTAGGTGCACAAGATTTTTTTTTTTTTTTTTTACGTTTTTCTATCGGATTTTGTGGTTGTTTTGTTTAGTTGACGTCCGGAGAGTAGTTTGTAAAAAGGAAGTGGAAACGATAAATTTTACGATGGAGGAAGCAGATGTCTAATGTGATGAGCTCCAAAAATTTATTTTATATTAAGGAGACTTTTTTTTTTTGGTGGTCTCCACTTCTCCTTCCTTTCCGCAAACAACTTTTTGATAAAGATGAAAATGTAGTTGACGAGAGCAATTTTCTGACCATCAAAATTATACGCTCGACTTGCATTAATATACAGTGCTTTTCTCAATGCCGACTTCGTCATTTTGTCATAGAAAAATGTCTACAAAATGACTAACTCCAGATGACCCCCTTAGAGTAATGATGATGATAAAAAAGCGGTACCTCCCGAAAAGAAAAATAAATTCTTATCTCTTCTATTGCAATATACAAATAGAAAAATCCTCGTATTAATCTTATTTATTTTTTTCTTCTTCTACTTCTTCGCCATTTTTAGTCGAATCATCTTGTTCTTTGTAGATGACGGGCGTTTTCAATGTACAGGTTTTCAAAGGCGTGATTGAGATTGTGGTCTCGAATTGGCTTTTTTTTGATTCCCCGAAATGCGGTTAGTAAATCATAATAAACCACCGTAACCTCAATATTTTGACGAATTTTGAAATTCACAATTACCCTCCGTGCTATATATTTTTCAATGCGTTAATCGAGGAAGACTTACCGTTACTTTTATATAAACATATTTATATTTTGTTTTCTAAGCTGCTTTTTTTTTTTTTTACTTATTTACAAAACTTTTCTTTCTTGTGTTATTAAGGTTGCGTTAAATGAACACGAAAAGCCTCTTTTTGTATTAGAAAAAAAAAAGATTTAATAATAAAGGGGGTGAGGGAGTTGGTTTGATATTCGCGCGTATGCATATTTTCTTAAGAATAAGCACGCGATGACGTGGTTATAAATGAATTTATTATGGATGAATTGGGGTTATTTGTTTACCCTACTTGTGAAATATCGTTATTATCGACGGTGTGTGTTGGCTTCCGCCTACATCGCTAAGCCATAAGAAACGTCGCCGCCAAGCGTATAATAATATTGTTTTTCTTGTTAAAAGTTATTTATTATTACTGTATTTTTTTTCTCCCGGCATTGACCCGTATTATATTGGTGAACGGAATAATAGAAAAAAAAAAAACATTTTAGAATGACATCGCTTAACTCGGCGTTCGGTCGATTTTTAGTACTCCGTAGTAGTTATCGGCTGGCGTTACGGTATTTCTTTTTCTTTTATTCGGTAGACGCAATGGGAAGGATTTCTTGCACCGTTCATGAATGTTTGATGCGTTTCTAAGCCAACAATAAAAGCAGGTGAGCAGCGTCTGAGCAATTGGAAATCTCTCAAGATGGACCTCGACATCTCTCCGAACATACCCTTTCGCTATTTCAACCCTTTTAACGGCTTTTCTACAACGACGTTACCATACAGAGTCGAGATAATAAGGATGGCGGACTGTTAGGGAGAAAAAAAAATTTTATAGTCGGGGAATATATTATTTTTGCGACGGAAAATGTTCTCTCTACATAAGGAGAGATGGAATTAATTATTAATTGCCGTCTTAAAATTTTGTTGCATTAATTATGAAGGACTGGCAACGTTATGCAAAAATGGGTTAGCAGTGTGTACTCGTTAGCCTCGCACGCGCGTTATTATCGCATCGATTAGAGCGTAATAATTTACGTGCATTATTAAGGAATCAATTTAGTTGTTAATAAGCTCGAACAGCGGCTAATTATTTTGTTATGAATCGATAAATGAGTTTGCGTTAAGATTCTAGAGACGTTCGGTTAATTTGCATAATATTTCGAAGTTCGATAAAATAGAACTCACTCTTTTGAAAATAAGAAAAGCGCATGTTGTTTTAATGAGATGCAAAATTAAATTTTTAACATTAAAAAAAAAAAACTTAACACATGAAATTGCATATAAAATAGATCAGAAAATACTCGTTTTGAAAGAGATTTTTTTTTTATTTGTTTTTGTTTTAGTTTTTTTTTTCATTTTTTTTTTTTTTTTGTTTCAGCGAAATGATGTTCACTTTTTTTTGCTGTTATTGTTTGCCGAACACCTTGATATTTTAAAGCCACTTTAAATATTAGTATGGTGTATACGAAACGTAAATATCAAAGTTGTTTTGATATGTTGTTACATATTTTTTTTCTTGGATCTTCTAACGTTTGATGCCTAAATATTTATTAGTTATTATTTTTTTTCTCTCATACCGATTTTACTATTTCGATGTGTGTGTGTGTGTGTGTGTGTGTGTGTGTGGGAGTAGAAATATATTGATTTATTTTGGCAACGTGTAGCATCAGCTGGGAAGATGAAAAATGTACAGTACAGAATGTACATACAAAGTTTTTACCGTTTTAATAATTTAAAAATTCTTTAGTCGATAAAATTTATTTAGTGGAATGAAATCCAAGATGAAACGTGAAGTAACGCACTGATATATCGTAAGATGTCATAGTATCTTTTTTCTCTCTCTCTCTCTCTTTCGCAATTTTTTTTTTCCTACTCTCCTTTTCTTTTTTTAAAAAGAAGAAAAGGAAAATTAGAATCGATTGACATCTTTTAGGAAACAGCTTGTGAAACGTTTACTCAAGAAGTTTGTACTCGCTTGAAAACTTTACGTAGATAAAATGCGATCACGGTATCCTTTTTATTATTATTATTTTTTTTTTTATAAATTATAATGATAATAAAAAAGGGTTTGGTGGCCGGGAACATGTTTGAGTAGTAAGACTGTCTGAAAAGAATTTTTTAAAAAAATTAGTTCTCTTTCTCTCTGTCTCTTTTGGGCTTCAGACTCCATTTTATCTAATTAAGACTCGTTAAATAGTAAGTAGATAAGTTAATATGCTATTTTTCAAGCAACGTTAAACTGTTAATTTTAAGCTTGGCAAATAAATTTAGCAAATTATTTTAGAGTATTTTAGAGCAAATGTTTTTGATTGATTAATAATTAATGACGCCTGAATAATAATTAAAAGCGTTGCAAAGAAAAAAATGAGAAAACATCAAATTGAATAATTTTGTTTTTTTGTTTTTGTTTATATTTTCAAGTTATTGATCTATTATTATATCGAACACTTTATAAAGTTGTTTTGTCAATTTTACCAGGAAATGGCGAACGTGAGTGGCCTATTTTAATTTGCACTTAGCTAATGGGACAGAAGAAACACGAGAAGAAAGAAAATAAAAACCAGGAACATATATATAAATTTAAAAATCTTGTTGCATTCGATAAATTCGAATAGAACTTTGAAAATACCGGGTGTCCGATTTAATTTTGGCCTATTTTAGTTTTGAGAAAAAAAAAAACAAATTCTCCACATGTGTAAAGTTTCCAATTTTACCGCAATATCTACACCGGACACTCGGCATACATAATACAGTATTTTAATAACCAAAATAATAAATATTCTCTTATTTTATTTATTTATTTATTTGCGCTTATTTGGTAGGCAAAATTCCAACTCAACAAAGGTTACCGACACTTTTCTTAATTTAATGTTTGTCCAAGGTTGCAGTTTGCTTTCTACGCGCCCGACCATTAACAATACTGCATTTTATTTAGAAACATGATGTTCGCAAATTCTGCTAGGCGTTACTTGCGTTAAAAAGATACGTGGACTCATTATTCTTAGACGTAAAAATGATGGTGTAGCAAATTACAATAATTTCGTTGTTTTAAATGCACTGGCGCAGGTTCTCGTAACTCGCAAATTTTAAACCGACAAACAAATTTATTTTACCCGTAAAAACATCTACGATACAATTATAAAAATAACAATAGCAACTCTTTTAGCTGCGTCCAGGGTTTCATATAGACGAGATGAGCTTGCTCCTTTCGCTTTGTTACGACTATTTTTTTTTACCATTAATCACATTATTTAAATGTCTATTTACTAAATCAATTTTATAAATGCATGGCGGATGAATAATTATTTTCTCAATTGAATTACTAAGTAAATGGAATACATTTATTTCGCAACTCGGCGGGTTTTAAAGATGAAAATTTGCGTAAGAATAAAAATAAAATAAATCTTAATACAGTATAGCTAAATTGAGTCTCGTTTGACCTTTCAGCGGTTCCAAGTAGCGTTTCATTGTGTCACGTTTTATGTACTGTATTATAGAGTGCAGAATACCGGGAACGGTGAGAGTGAATTTCGAGCAATTAATATGGCACCGGAAAAGCGCATTTCCTAGGAAGGATGTAGGAAGAGTCTGGATAAAATACGGAAATATAAGCCGCTTATTTACTACAGTGTATAAATGGCATATTGGCGATGGAAGTCACGTTTCACACGCCAAAGGTTTAATCACGTAGAAAAGTTGTTTATTGCGTTCAATAGATTTGCCATCTAGATTAACATTTATATTGTTAAGCTCATTACCAGTTATATAATCGTAGTTTCCATCCTACGTAATTCACTCATACGCTATTAACATACACGACCACCAATGGCATGATGCATCCTTAAAAGCTCCAAGTAATTGAACGACTGTTTTTTTTTTTTTTTGCGATTTTAATTAATAGTAAATGACTTCTCTAATTAGCTTCGGGTAATTAAAATATTCTTTTAGCATTGCAAAAAAAAAAAAATTCTGCCGTATTTATTTACAAAACGAAAAGATGACGCGATAAACTCATTAAAAATGTATGAAAATAAATATTTTAAGATGCAAAATATTTTTATTTTAAATGAATAGGTTGCTCTAGTTTTAAAAATACCGGTTCTTCTTAAGCTCAATTTTTTTTCGCTTCCACGATAAATCGTTTTTCAAAATAAAGAAAAGCTTATAAAAGCGCATAATAATAAAAAGTTTTTTCAACTTTTTTTTTTTTTTTTAAAGATAGACTTTTTAAAGCGCTTTTTCACCGGATGTAAGAGATGTAATAGTACTGTAACCACGTCGCCATAGTTAGATTTTTATTAAAGATGTTTAAATATTTTTATAGGCAATTTTTTTAAGGTTTAAGTTTGGAGTTCCGGTTTGTTAATAATTATTATTATCGAGTTTGAAAGATTATTTAAACAATTTTTGTAGATTAAAATTGATATTTGTTGACGGTTTTCCCCCCTCGTCTGGTTGTTTGGTTTTTCGTACAAACGATCGTATATTATTCTTGAAATTAGTTTGATACCCATATTATTATTATTAAGATGTTTGTTATTGGAAAATGTGTCCTTGGATTTTGTTTGTAAAATGAATCACCACCCACTCCCGGGAAATTACGGAGAAACGGGAGTGGGATGTTGTAGTTGGTATGTAGGGGTTAAGGGTAGAGGTAGGGAGAAGTGTTATTTATTCTCTTAAAACTTTTTCGAAAAGTCACTCTTTTCTCGCGTCGGTTGATTTACTTGGCATTTGAACGAGTGTGTGGCGTCAAGCAGAAATTTCTGCGAATACAACTTAGAAAATGATGACTTGGAACATGCAATATTTAACCGTATACAGTAGTACAATATATTTTTTTTTTCTTTCTTTGAAATGTTAATGAGACGTCAATCTAGTCATACAGTATTTTTCGTTTTGCAACTGGCGCGTTCATCACGATTGTGATGCTACGAGTTTTGGAAATTGATTTTCTCTCTCTTTGAATTTCTTCCCCCCCCCTCTCCATCTCTCCCTCTCTATTTTATCGGTTTAGGGGTTAACCCCGCTCGATTTGAGAAATGATGTATTCATCAATTTTTGATCGAATCGCATTGTGCGCCTTATTTTCGCAATTCAGAATCCGGAAGTTTGAATATCAATACGATGCCGAGATGTTTTGCGAGAAGATGAGAAGGAGAGCGAGAGAGAGAAAATCACGTGACATTCACGCTAATGTCGGATTTGGATCGAGCAATTTGAGAAACAAATAAGCACGAGCCAGAAGCCTTGTAAAAAGATGTGTCGCGCACGCTCTCAATTCGACTGTCACGTGTCATCGTCCACTTTTACACCCACCCCCACTCTCCTGCTAACCATCCTCGCATTTCCTTTTCCTTATTCTTTTTCATTAGTTTGTACCTTACCTACAGTAGTCATCTCTTTTATGTACGGGCGCACGCTAACGGCTGAACCGCGCTCTCACTAG
The DNA here is from genome assembly GCA_034692225.1 of Polydesmus complanatus. Classification (NCBI taxonomy): domain Eukaryota; kingdom Metazoa; phylum Arthropoda; class Diplopoda; order Polydesmida; family Polydesmidae; genus Polydesmus; species Polydesmus complanatus. The sequence goes on from JAQGAZ010000801.1 coordinate 31,053, forward strand.
CTCTAACACTTTTTTTTTTTTTTTAAATAAAAAAAAACAAAAACAGAAATCTAGTTTAAATTTCCATTTGGAATGAGAATGTGTGCTCGGTGTGGCGTTTTTCATTCGTAAAATAAAAATGGGTTAAGACAGTAATATATAGCCTATAGTTTCGTGCAGCGCGAATGCATTTTTTATAGCGTCAGGCGTCAAATGTGACTTTGTTTAGCGTCATGCGTCTTTTTTTTTTTTTTGCTACGGAGCGTTGACATGCGCAAACATTAACTCTGGGGGAAACAACTAACAAAAGGATTGGATTTTTTTTTCGGCTACCGGTACACACGAAGTCTTTGATTTTCGCTATACAAAAAAGAGTTGAATTAAAATAGAAAATACTAAATACTGCATGCATGCAGGGGAATTAAAGCTTTCATTTGAGCGAGAGATCCGGTTTGCGAAAAGGGAAAAGAAAAACACTCGGCAATCAAACATTGAGTTAATAAAAAGCATAGCAGAGAATACGGGAAAAAATTACTTCGCCATTTAAAAAAAATGATATCAAAAACTATTAATTTGGAACTATTTTTAAAATGTTAATATCGGTACTTGTCCAAATGAAGGGTTTAGTGTTGAGTTTGATTTTGCGAAATTTTAATAGAACGGTATTTGAGGTTTCAAATGAACGGAGGAGGGATGTAGTAATAAATTTCAGTTCCAAAGTGATAAAGACTAATGGAAAAAATATGTTCAAAAATATTGTTTCGAACATCCATTGTTGTTTATTTTTGTAATTTTTGACTTTTATTACAGTCAATTCTAGGTAATTTTTCTTTCCTAGAATTTCTTATCCTATAGTTTTACTATTATGAGTAAAAAATAATTTATGAACATCATTTTGTTTATAACCAGAAGCTTTTAAAAATAAAGCGGAAATACTAGTTTATTTGATTTTTTTTTGTTTTGTTTTTGAAGTGATTTTTTTTTCTTTGTGCATTTTTTTTTTTTTTTTTTTTTTGATTTTTGGTAGTAAATTTTACGCGTTTTGCAAATCAAATGCGTTCCCGACAGCCAGAACGATGCCACAGGATCCATACTGATGCTTACTTTCTTTCGGCTTTTGCCTTTTCAAATCCCAGCGTATCAAATCCCCGTGCCACGAGAGAATTGCAAAAAGCAGTAACAGTAGAAGAATGAGAAGTCGGTTGGAACGTTTTTGTGACGTGGGTCGTAATGGCTTTTCAACCCGAGACGTGCCTCCTCCTCACTTCTCTAAGCAACCGCTTTATATGGGTCAAGAGCGGATATGGCGCTCGTATTTTACGCGGATATACGGTTACGATTTGAGGAGGAGAAACACAAATGTAGAGATTAAGATTAGCCAGTGAGTTTTTGGCACGAATGCGATTAGAAAGTTATTATTAAATGAGTGATTTACGATGTTTTTGATTCGGGGGGTTGGGGGGTAGAAATGAAGTTTTTGGGTGGAAAAAGACGATGATGAAGAAATGTTACTTATTGACTTTAGACGATCTCGTTCATGCTGATTGTTATAAATGATGCGATGCGGTTCAATGTTTGAGTGAAAAGTTGTAGATGATGAGAATGGGCGATTGATAATGGCGTCTGCTACTTGTTATTTGAGGCAGAACATTTTCAATCAACTTTTATCTTTTTTTTTTTTTCCTTTTCTCACTTGGCTCGAAGATACACGCATTGAGAGATTATAGCTTCGAACAACGTTTTCTCATTCTTCTCAAATACTCTTACAGACTAGCCTTCATTGACAGATAAATAAAGAGAACTTCTACGCCTGTCATTTCAACTTCTTAATAGAACTCAATGATGAAGCAATAGAGAGAAAAATGTTAAAAAATATTTTTTTCATTTTTTATCGATTTAATTTAATTAGGTCAAGTCAATAGCTTTTATTTATTTAATTGAGTGAACCGACTTCTTATTATACTGGAAAATTAGACTTGTTTATTTTAATTGGTTACGAATTAAATGCAGGTAGGCCTACTGTAAATATTTACATATCGTTATCTGAAAAATTAAAACTACTTAAAAGACTTAATTGATGATTATACTCAGTTGAACAAATAACATTTGCTTTTAGAGTATAGCGCTGTATTTTAATTTTTATAGAAATTGGTTTTTTTTAATGTTTACAATTTTTTTTTTTTTTAAAATTAATTTATTTTGGTTTGATAATAATTTAAAATTTTTAAAAAAGTAGTTTTTAATTAAAAAGGTGTTTCATTTTACATAGAATCTCATTCAATTTTTTCTATAAAAAAATAATTTTTTTTTAAATTCTTTAAAAAAATATGTATATAAAAATTAGAATTCAAAAATAGACATTTTCATAAATAACTGCTAGGTTTTTTTTTTTTTAACGGCCGGCGGAAATTGAAAAGTACTTTCTCTCACTTTCTCGTACTTTCCGGTTTAAACCGAGTAATAAAGTTAAAAATAGTTACATAAAGTTGACATTATTTGGTTTAATTGGGAATTACGTCAGTTTTTTTCCCCCCTCCAAAATGTTTTCGCGGTTCTTAATTTGTATTTTTACTCCGTTCGGTTTTTTTTTTTTTTTTTTAATTCGATTGTAGAATCGTTGATAGACCCGTAAAAGTTTAGATGTTTCGGGGAAAGCCAATTGCGTGGCGGCGTAGTTGCAAATTTACGAGAAAGCGAGAAAAGTTAATAGGAATTACATTTGCCTTAATGGACTTTATCCATAAAAGTTGGAAACAAAAAGAGTTTGAGACTATCAACACTAGTACGCGCCAGGGGCTCCTAACCTTGTTAAGACAGATAATTTACGACTTTTGCTTTTGTTACCATGTGACGTCGTCGTTAAGGGAGAAAAGTTGAAAAGTTTGCCCGTTTAATGACTCGCTTTTATCAACTCACAAAATCGTAATCGCGCGCGAGAGAGAAAGAGAAAAACGAGCCCAGACAACGAGTTACGAGTTCTACTTTAATTTATTTCAAACGCTTTGACACTTTTATTCGGCATTTACCTATTTTATTTCGTGTTTGTGACACGGAAATCCTTAATTAATCGTATTTACTTTTACGTAAATTTGTCGTTTTCTCTAAGAAAAAAAAAATTATTACCTGTATAAGATTTTGATTTTGGAGAATGGAACCTGTTAATAACATTAAGAGCTCGCAAAACTCGTTAAATTGGCTACAATATTTTTATTTTGTACCGTTAAATGAGCACGTATATTTACATAAATTTTGGAAAACGAATGTTTCCGGATAAAATATTGTTGTCACGAGGATTATTTCCTGCGTTTTAAACGCGTGATTTACGAGCTCTCGCGCACTCTCTTAATTACGTAGGTGAAACGTCGACAACTTGTTTATTTTTTTCATTAAAAACTCTATACAGGGTGACTAGATTTTTAATACAGTTACGAGTAGTTCTCGTATCAGTTTATGAGAAAAAAAATTTGCTGAAATTCGAAATTAAATATTATTTATTCTAATACAAAGTGCATTAGAACTTAATGTATTAAATTAAGAAGTGCATTAGCATTTTATTCAACTTAAAATTTGATGTTTTTGATGTTGATTTAACAAAATATGTTAACTCGCGACAAACATTGAAGGGCCTGCAGCAATAGCAAGAAATTTCCATTTTTGTGAATTTCGGGAAATTAAAAAAAAAAAATGTTTTGAAAGATAACTTTTTAAAACGTAAACAAAATTTGTTATTACCATTTATTTTCCATGTATTAGCATATAGGAAAAATTAAATTTTTTAATATAAATTTTGAAAATTAATTTTGTGTTGAAATTACGTTATACAAATCCGCTTTATACTCGAACTGATTTTTATTTTTGATTATGCTTGAGGTTCTTGCAAGCACAGTCAAATCGGAATATTATCATTTTGTGGGTGAAAAGAAGAACCGTGAAATAAATTTTTCCATTCGGTTTTGCTTTCATTTTACGAATATTTTGGTGGCGGGATGTATATTTGTGCGTGGGATTAGCGCGCCAACCTCAATTTAGCTGGGTCCCCCTTCGCGGTTGAATGACTCCCCGTCGCTTTTTATCTAACTTTTCAACGTCTATTTAGAAAATTTAACGCGTTGATGCCACGCAGCCTGCCGTAGATTAAAAGAATAATTATTGCTAGCAGCTTATTTGTAGGCAAAACTCTGAACCTAGGTTATTATAATACCGCCATCCATGACTAACTAAATCTGCTTTGCTTTGACGTTATTCCTATTATTGGTTTTTATTTCAAGTAAAAAAAATATTAAACGTGCTGGAAAAGTTTTTATGTAGGTCATGATAATTAATAACGTGTCATTGTAAGCAAACAGAGAGTCTCATAGTAAATGATCGATTTACCAGGTAATGTAATATAATATGCAAGTTTTACCGTTTTGGTTATTTGAAATAATTAAGTTTTAGTAAAAGTAATCTTCATTATTTTCATGACGTTCTATGCGTTTTGTAATAAATTTTTTAAATTGACTTGTTGTTGGTTTATGTCTTCCCTCTCGTGTTTCTACTTGCGCATTAGCTAAGTGCATTATATTAAAATTGAAAATAGGCCAATCACGTTTACCATTTTCGGTTAAAATCTGGTAAACAACTTTGGTTGGAAAAAGATATAAAAAATGTAAGCAAAATTAGAGTATCGACAGACGCCATTAATTAGACGTGACGAGTGTTTATGATATTGCAGAGAAAAATACGATTTGTTTTCGTTTAACAGGCAAATAATTATTGTGATTACCGGTATTTTATTACTTCGCATCTATTAATCCCCCACATCTATCGAATAGTATCTGATATTTTGTAAACATTGAATGTTATTTGAAGCATTAAAAAGCATTGAAGGATTTGGTAAACATTTCTTCCTGTATAAGAAGTTAATCTGAAAATTAGCATTTATTTATTACTGTAAGTTATTTTACTTTTCAAACTTTATTTAATACCGTAATTCGTAAAACATAATTCGGCAATGTTTGCTATGAGAAAATGACTGGGATTTTATTAATGAATAATTTTTGTTTTTTCTAAAATAATATTTGGTTTTATTGGAATTATTGATGTAAATATGTTATTGTAGAAGATTATCTCAACATCGTTGTTTGTTTAGCGATTGTTATTTAAATGTTTATTATTTGTTAAGAAATATTTTTACCTAGGTTACAGCAAGTTACTGTGCACACAAAAATAATATTGAATAGAGTAGAGCTTTTGAGTATCTACGTTAGCGTTGATGTTCCGACAAGTTGGACGCGTAGTACCGGTAAAGTCTTGTCTGGTCGACCGTATCCTGAGGGAAATGTGTCCAATCGATAAGCTTTAATGCGAATTCTATAGTAACCCGGGTTTGTTGTCGAAGTTGAGGGAGTGAACTGTACTGTGTGTGAGTGATGGGGGCAACAATGTCAATTTCGAATTAACATTGATCTAGCGCCGTGTACAGGTTGTTTCTGTATTACAACTGCAGTTATTTAATTCACTTGAGAAACTCGATAAATTATTATGGGACTTATAAATATATATATATATTTTTTTTTTGAAAAATTATGAATTGGAAAATTACAATATTAATGTGGGGTTTTTTTTTTTTAAGCAATTAATTAAGGTAAATCTGATTAGCGATTATTTTGAAATTCAATGTTTTGTTGTAAGTCACCTTAGTTTTGAAACTAGCTGTATTCGGTACTGCTCTATAGCTTAATACGACCGCGAGGCGCTTTAAATACCGTACAACTTTCTCTTCGGAAACTTATTTATCGTATGCATTTATTCATGATTAAGTCTTCTAGAAAACGTGATGGGAATAATAAAGGAAGCATTTAGTTAATTACTGATACTCGCGCAGATTTCTCATTTTATGTCAGGCTTGTATTTTTATTAACTTTTAAAAATATTTCGAAATTTGCATTTAGATGGAATTAACTCTGTAATTTTAATTTCCATTATAATAAAAATGAAAAATCGATTTTCTGCTTAAAATACGAATAAAAGTAGGTCTATTATTATAAGCCAAGATTTTTTTCTTTTTTTTATTATAATCTTTATAAAGAAAAAAGAAACCTAATTTCTAGAACTAAGAAACGTTTCCTGTTACACTTTTTTTTATTATCTTTTTTTTATTATTATTATTTCAATTGAAATTTTATTTTAATTTTTTTACGTTTCGTTATTCCAGTTTCATCTATCATCGAATGCCATCAAATAATTTTTTTCTTTTTCTTCTTCTTCTTATTTTCTTATTTCTGTTAAAGTAGGTCTTTTGAGAAGAAATAAAATAGTGGTTTTTATAATATATAATACAAGTACATATATAAAAGTCCTCTTATTTCTCCTCCACGAAAAAAAGAAGAAGAAAAAAAAAAATAGCAGTTGGCGGAGCAATGAGTTGTACGGTAAATCTGGACTAGAAACGCCTTCATTTGCATGAAATGAGATCGTTTTCTAGTCGTAAAAAAGGTCGGTAGAATTTGAGGTGGCAGAAAGAGATTTTGATTGTCTTTTTCTTTTTTTTTTTCGTACATAATTTTATATGAATGGATGGAAGAATGAGGGCAAGTTCAGTACGACGCATGCGCTGGGTTGAGAGACTGAAAGGTGACCTATTTCAAAGGTAAACACGTGACGGGTTGAACTTGCCGCCGCCGCGCGCGTGCCAGCTCTTTTTCTTCTTCTTCTTTCACTCGAAATAGGTCAATGCTACTAGCGAGCGTCGGAGTCGGATATGCACCACAGGTTCTGAATCTCGGATTGAGGACGTCGCGCAGGTGGATGCGAATGGAATTGAGGATGGATTCGAGCGCAATGCCAATGTTAGGTTAGGAGACGGTGATCCACTTTCGGAAACCAACGCCGATCGATTTTGGCGGGGGAAAACGAAGGATGGGAGGGAGGGAAAGAAACGAGACTGCATAGTGGGAATAACGCTCGCGTTTATTCCGAATGTCTCGTCGATTCCAACGATATGAATATGCAAAGCTTTATTAAAAGTATGCACTTTTATTTACATCGCACACATCTTGGTATAAAGCATCTCGATATATCGTTCTTTTATGAGAAATTTTTGGAATCTATTCAAATGATGAAACATAAGTTTATTCAAATTAGAGAGTTTTTATTTGCCGTGTTTACATGCTACAATAAATTGAATACAATACGTTGAAAGCAAAATTTGTATTTGGTACAGTATGGCATTGCGTTATAATAATTACGAGAACAGTATATAGCCTAATTTTTGAAAGGCGCACTAGTTGGGATTCAACTATTATTAATAGCGGTACTAAAACAAAAATTCGCTAACCATTATTATTATTTGATAATACTGTAATTTTGTTTTATGTGTATAAACAGGCAAATACGAGTACGGTAATATTGATTTGAGTGAGGCTCAGTGAGCGATGACCTTGTGAGCACTGATCAATAATGTGTTTTCATTAAAAATTTGCTTGATTTATTTTTTATCTAAGAAAACACGAAATACAAATAATAATTATTAAAATCAAATACTGTAGACATTTTTTTACGTCAGCTTTCTTAATTTATCTTAGAATATTTGTTTTTGCACTAATTAATAATTAATACATGTATTGAAGAATATGAATTATGATCCAAATGTGGAGTCCAATTAAGTTTTTTAAATGTAAAAAAAATGTAAGTTATAAAATGAAGCAAAATTTGAAAATTAATGAAGTCCTATACCTGCCCTGTAAATAATTATTTTCTTTTTATAGAAAAACAATAAGATCATAAGAAGTTTATAGTAAGAAAACCAAAAAACACTTTCGTTATTGAAGATGGAACACGAATGCGTTGATTAAATGGCGAATCGTAGCTTAATAAGTCGTTTTTTCTCAATCTTCTTCATTTTCTTTTTTTTTTTTATCGTTCGGTTCTTGTGGTTTTGTCGAGTGTGTGTGGGTTTTTTTTTCTTTTCTTTTCTTTTTCAATCTGTCGTTTTGATAATTAGTTGGAATTCGTCTAGGTCGATAGGGGATTTATTCTTCTTTCATTCTCGCAACAATAAAATGAGATGTTGCTCCGCGACTTTATTAGACTTGTCAGTTACCTTGGCAGCTTTTTGCGCAAACAATACACGAGCAATCTGTACTGCCTATAAGAATACTGTACCGTAGTCGTGCATCATCACGTGCATCGACGACTAGAACAGTATTGTTTTACGACTATTTTGCCAGCGCGATAGTAACGGTGACGTGGAAAAGATTATGCGTCTCACACGCGCTTATTTATGTCTCGTTCTAAGGCAGAGGGATATAGATTAAATTATAGCCCCGTTTCTACTTATTATTATTATTACTCATGCACGACATTATTAGACATTGTTTTTGGAAATGATGATGGCGATGGTGCATACAGCATGCGCACGCGTTGACTTGAATTTGCTCCAAAATCGTTCTTTGTTCTTCGGAAATACTGATAGAGCTAGCTTGGATTTAATTCGTCAGCATATCTCATTTGTAATTGAAATATAAAAGCTAAGTTACGTAGAAGAAAAACGTAAGATTGGAAGGAGCGATGGGCAGGAGGAGGAGGAGGTGGATTTTGCTTTTTCGGAACTGTTATTTTTTTTTTTTTTTTTTCTTTAAATTTTTCTTTATGGTACTCGGAAATCTAATTGAGTGGCTTTATCGAAAAAATCCTTAGAAATGCCTTTCTTTTATTGGAAACAAAATGTCTTTTGTTTCTTAACATTTGATAAGTTTGTCTTGGATTTGTTTCTACGCGCTTCAATTATACAGGGTGGTGATTTATGAAAATTTTACTTTTGAATAACTTGGAGGTACAGCAGCAGTAAATAAAGACGAGGCGGGGAATGCGCTCTCTAATAAACTTATTTTCGAACAAAACTTTTAAACTCAATGATATTGTTTTTAAAGGTCACAATATTTTAAATGTTTCTTGTATATCGAGAAAAAGCCTCTAGGTGATGATAATATGTGGTGGTAACCCCGATGACATAGTTTTTTAAGGTCATAATTTTAATACATGTTCTGTACCCTGTATCGAGAAAAAGCCGCTAGGTGGCGATAATAATTATGTGGTGCGTAGTGGTGGTAACTCGGTAAAGCGGTTTTGGCTGTTCAACAACTTCTATTTGTTTCGTTAATTTTTCGGTATTAAAAGGGGTTTGAATAGTGTTTTTCTTAAATATAAAGCACTCAAGCAGTAAAAGGTAACTTTCGGTAAAGTTTTTGGTGAATATTGAGTTTTATATCATCAAAAATTGTTGGCGAGGCTTAGGACGATTTGTTAGCGTCCCTCGCGCAGTGCATTATGGGTCGGCGAAAGGCTGGGGAAAGACGATCCGTCGGGCAACGTTATAGGTAAATATTTTGGTTAGAGATGTCAAATAATTTTATGGTTGTCTCGCAAAAAGTGTGTGCACTCGAAATACAGTTCGTGATCAAGTTGGGACAGCGCAAGCGAGGGAGAAAGATCAAAAGAAAGGTAGTGTATATTATAATAGGAGAGGAGGATAAAGGAAGGTTAATGTGGAAGGCGACGCTCAAAATGGCGGTGAGGGTACCGGCGTTGCGAAGTTACCACGTGGTGGAGAAATCCTGCGAAATAATGAGCTGTTCGTTATTGACAATACTCCTGTGAATGAAAAAGCTTTGGAAAGTATTGTTGCTGACAATATTCAATATCTTATATCGATTAAAATTATTAACAAAATTTCCAATTGCAAAGTTTTTGAGCGCATTGCAATTACTGTACCGTAGGTTAAATCACTTCAATTGTTGGTTTGGGTTTCGTTGTCTGATCTTGACCGACCTAACTCAAGGTTTGTAAGGACAGCGGGAAAGAAGTCATGAAAGTGATTTTCGGATTGAATATTCTATTTATCTTTTACTCTCAAAATATTTCAGGTGGAGCACAATTTTGATTTTCCCTGTATAACGTCCAATTTATTTTTTATACCGGTGAGGGTTGTAATATCGGTTAAATTTTTCTAATTAAAATAAAAAAATTTTAAATGAAAAAAAATATTGTTCTAGACTAATAATAATAGTAATTGTAAGAGTAGACATTTTCAATAAGTATTTTTTTAAAAAAAAAAAAAATATTGTAAAGATTAAATATAAATTTTTTGTAATTTAAAAGATTTTTTTTTAATCCATGCTGTTTTAATTGGGAAACTTGAGTTTGTTGTATTGGATTAAGTAGTCAATTTTTTATTATTGCTTTTTTTATAGTTAAAAATACCGTTCTGGCTTTTATTTAATTTAATTGGTTGAATTAAATGTTGCGCAAGATTATTCGAATCTACATCTCAAATTTGCGCTCGTAAGTGCACTTCTCCTTTTGAGTCCTTGAAAAAAATATGATGACTGTCAAAATCGCTAATTATAACTTTATGTTTGTGCACCAATTAGGATGAAAGTTATTCACATGGACGTGTGTACACTTGGTTAGTTTTAGCTGTCATTTTCGGTTTGCATTATATCGCTCATTCCTAAGGGGAATCACGTTTATTCGTTGAAATAACTGACAGGCAGTATGTTGATTACAGCAGCACCGAGATGTAAAATATAATAAATAAATTAGAAAAAAAAAAGTACGCTGAACAAATTGTATTCCCAAACTACGATTGATGTTGATTAATATTGATTATAATTCGCGAGTACACGATGTTTATTTAATTTAAAAAATCGCTCGCTTTATTGATTAATTACATTCTTGTTTTTATATATTTTTAATATTCGTCAATGTCTTAAAACACATTTTATTTATTTAACATTTTTAAATTTTTTTTTTTTTTTAGATTTTGCCATCCGAGAAAATTATGCAATCTTCAACCTTCATCTAAAGGTAAGTGATTTTTAAAGACTATCACATTTTATTTATTTAACTTTTTAATTTTTTTTTTTTAGATTTTGTCATCTGAGAAAATAATGCAACCCTCAACCTTCATCATAAGTTAAGTGATTTTTAAAGACTTTATATAATTACAAAATAAGAACGCAAATTTTCGGATTGATTTTGTTTATTTTCTACCTCGATTCGTATTTTAATCGGGCCGATTTTTTTTCTTCTTCTCCATCAACGGATGTTCCGAGTTTAATAACGTAGTAGCTAAGGGAGTTGTGCGGGGGAAAACAAAAAGAAATTGGTTTTTAGTAGGTTCAATCCTTCAGTTACTCGTTGACAGTTGTCACCAATGTACCGTATATATTCGTATTGGGAATATTTGATTTCGTTGTTCCTAATATCGACACTTGGTGTTTGCGAATGTCGCCTTGACCCGCATATTTCCTGGCAATGTTTTGTTGCGAAAAAGTGAGAGATTCCGGTTATTTCTTCGTCTTGTTGACGTTCTTCTTACATATCCGTTTGTTTACGGTATGGTAACTTTATATTATGTGCAATTCTAATAAAAGCGAATATATTGAGTAAACAGGCATAGAAAGTTGTTCAATGAAAGATCATTAATAATGCAGGCGCAAAAACAAGGAGGGCGGGATAAAAAAAAAATGAGCAGAGACAATGAGAAGGGGAGGGGGGGGGGACAGAAAAAGATTTTAGTTTTCGCTAAAAGCATTGTGTGCAAAGCCCATTGTGGGAGGGTTGAAATGGGATTTTTCCAACCTACATTATTGAGATGGCGCGTGTCGGCGCTTTAGCTTTTATTTCACTGGGTCAGAAGGATGCGGTGGGTGGAATACTATCTCTCGTATTGGTTGGTATTTAAATAACCAACTGGTTTTCTCTCTTATATTAAATACCTAACTGCACGACGGCTTTTTAGGCAATTGCTTCGGTGTAAATTACGAGATTATTTTTCTGCGCTTGCTGCACGTACATGTACGCTAATGGCGTGGCTCTGAAGAGCTTTCGAATGCAGCAGGCCTAGTTTGATTGATTTTAGCGGTTGAAGTTTTGAAAAGCTTGTTTTTCCAGTTTTAACTTTAAATATCGATCTAGTTAATTGAATGACATATGCCGCACTCGTAACTTTTATCGTTCGCAGCGCGTAGAATAACGTTAGTTAAAAATGAACGGTAATAGAAAAATGGTAAATACTTACTTGGTATTTAAATAATATAATTTATTGTTGATGTAGTTGATATAGGTATATTAAATTAGTTTAATCATTTAAAAAATATATATCGTTTCATCATTAAATTTAATTGGAAATAATACGAGATGAAAATTTTTTTTCTTTTTTAAATCAAATAATTGAATTTGGGTTCCTTCTCTTCTCCCCCCAATAGTCAAAAAAAAAAAAAATGTCTGTATTTTTATGGTAAGATGTAATTCGATGAAGTCATTAATGAGATTTTGTTAAGGTTGCAGACATGTTTTTATTGATTTCTTATTAAATTCTATCAATTAAAAAGATTTTCCGAGCTAACGTAGACCGATCTTGACTCGGATGTGTGTGGGGGAAGGGGGCGGGGGATAATACCGGTAGTATACAACTTTTGTTTTATTTTGCTAATAATATTATCAAAGCAATTCAATTTTATACTTTATACGTAAGTGCATTATTTTTTTTTAATATAAAAAGTTTATCCGAAATAAGTACAGTATTTTCTAAGCCATAGTCTTTTAATTTGTTTGACACGAAGAAACGGTCTTTATTTTTTTTGTTATGCAACTGCTAAGTGTTTGGTTAACGCAATTTTATGTAAGTTGTTTACCGGAAGCAATTGAATTACACGATGACATAGCTACGACATTGAATCCGTAGTTGCTTTGCCAAAGTAAAGTTCATTAACATGGCGTGCGTGGGCGCCATTCAAGATGAAATTATTCGTGTGTGAGTTGTTCGTTGTTGTGTACCCGCATATAGCTCCATAAAGATGATATATGAAACGTGCGGCAGTTATAAATAAAAATAAAAAAATAAGCCCCGAATACATTATTATCATGTTTAATCCTTTTTATATATATAAAAAAAGGAATTAAAAATATCTGTTGACAAAAAATTATGAGAAAGATAATTACGGTATGTGGAAATTTTTTTTCCTACATTTTAATATGAAAAAAATAATGATATAATCTCTTTAAATAATAATAGAAAACCTATATTATTTTAATTAAATAAAAAGATGGTACTGTATTTACATATTATACTCGTACAGTATTTTGCTTATTATCTCATTATTTTTCATCGTAATGAATGAAATAAATGATTGCGTCTAAAATTTCGAATTAAAATTTATAATTTTTTATTTATTTACGAAAATGTTTTAAAAATAAAAACTGGTAATACCAAGTCGTGTTTTATTCACCGACGGATGAAAACTTTTAATACAGCGAAATGATTTTATGCGTTGAGGCTGAGAGTTAGTTATTATTACACGAATAAAGTTCCCATGCAAATCAATTACTGTGCGGATGAGCGAATAATAATAAAAAAAGAAGCTTCAATCTAATATATACATGCATGTATGAGCGTTACGAACAAACTTTATTATACGTAGGCATCGAAAACTAAGGTTTTTACTCGGAATATTTTATAAAAATTAGATTTCGTAGCACTTTACCTTCGAATTAAATACCTAGGAAGAAATGTATAAAAATCCAATACTTATCTTGGTTATACAAGTTTGCTTTAACAAGTTATAAATGTGGACAACGGAAATGACCTAAATTTTTTCTCGATGATTTTTTTCTCACGTATATTCATGTTATTTTTTTCATCCTCATTTCAGGAAAATTGGGTATGATTCTGCGCCGTGTGACATCTTTGTTTATGCTTCTAATAACTTAGCGTTCGATTTACGACCTTGCCTAGATATTAATATCGGCCGACTCCGAATTAGTTCCTCCCGTCGGGTAGCCAAAAAGAAAAAGGGGCGTGAGTGATTGTGTTAGATTTTTTTTTTATTTTTTTTTATAAAGTGTGAAATGGAGGTTTTTGGGTTAGACGAACCAATGTCGGTATCGATCAGAGCTAAACCAGTAACCTAGAGTGTGCGCGGTAGACAAGAGCCAGAGGAATAGAACTCAGTTACTCGGATGTACAGGGTGGGGCAGCGAAAAGTTCTTATTTCAAAATGCAATAAAACCCATTTGATAAATTAGAATTTTTTTATTTT